>JAQGBT010006978.1:0-11637 GCA_034698585.1 Disparrhopalites patrizii | reverse complement strand
CCTCCCTCCCTCCCCCTACACCCTCCCTCGACTCTGTGACTTTTCTTTTTTTTCCATCCCCTCCTCAAGGGTGTAAAGGACCGCTTGTCAAACACACAAGGAAAATGTCTTTCTTTTCCTTGAGTACTTTTATTGTTATTATACAGTAAAATGCCTCATATTATATGGTCCCTTGCTGTTGTACCCAAAACGAGTGGGAGAGACCAATAGTAATTACATACTTCTTGAGGAAAAGCCCATTCGCCCTCTCCCCTCTCTCTCTCTCTCTCTCTCACTCTCTCCTGTCTCTTACCGTCTCAGGTAAGTAAATTGATATGACAATTGGTGCTTGATTTTTACTCCAAAGACCCTTAAGTGCACCTTTTTCTCTTCTCTTTCTCTCTTTATTTCTCTCTCTCTCTCTCTCTCTTATTGTCTCTTTGCTCTGTCTCTCCCAGTTTCTTTGCTCTCTCTCTGTCTGTCTTCTCTTCCCTATCTCCCTCTCCTAGCAACCACACATCTTGACAATTTTATTTCATTCACCACCACCAACCACCAAAGACCACTGTGAGCACGCACAGGAGCTATAGGGAGAAAAAAGAAAGGGAAATAATGGAAGAAAGAAAGAGGGAAAGAAAAAAAGAAGTCCTCCACCTCCAGAGAACATCTTTTTCCCACATCCCTCGCACTTGGCTGGACTCCTCACCTTTTAGCTTTTAGCTTTCAATTAGTCAAAATCCCATGATTGATTTTTCAATGACTCTTTCCCAAGTCAAATACTGCTTCTAAAGGATCCTCTGGAGTATAGAGATATTTGGGGGAAATATTTAAGGAATTTTTTTTTTGTTTGTTCAAGGAACAACACTTGAAGGAAGCTTCTCTTTTTTCCTTCCTTTTTCTCACTCTCTCTCTCTCTCTCTCTTTCTCTCTATGCCTATTTGTCAGTCTCTCTACTTGCATCTTTTCCCCTGCATCTTTCCCCAAATGGCCTAGGCAAAAAATTTTAAAGAAAAATAACAATCGACGATGATTCTTTTGCTCTTCAACCCAAATACATGGATTCCCTTTTTCCATATACGTGTGCATTATAATGTACACCAGCGTCAACATTGGTGCTTTCAACTAAACCTCCCCCTTTTTTGACAACCGTGTGCTTGGAACTATTTAGAGGTGCTCTCCTGTGTAACATCCCTTTGTGGTCCAGGACAAAAGCATTGCACAGGCGATTACCTCTCCTCATACCCCCATCGTGTGCATGATGGTGGGATGGAAGAAGAAGTAGTTGCAAATACATATGTACGTCCCATAATACCATTATTTATTATTACTATACAGTCTACACTATTAGTGGAAGGAATTTTTCCATCCGCTGTCACACCTTGTCATGACAAAGTTGTGAAAGATTCCCTTCGCTCTCTCTCTCTCTCCCTATTACCTCACACAAATTTTTCGTCGCTCAACAAATAACATGTAGTATGAGACCTTCTAATCTTTCACCATTGGCAAATGTGGGTCATTAAGACAGGACATTCAAGCACTGACCCGAACAATTTATATACATATTTATGAGAGAGGGAGATGAGGGTAATATACTCTGTAATACGTCAAAAGAATAAGATAGATACCAATAATAGGAGTATCACACTAATACCCCATCTATAATACCTCCTTTCCCTTGGGATTACCCCAAAAAAGTGAGAGGGAAATGAAGATGAGTACAGAGAGAGAAAGAGAGAGAGAGAGAGTATTAACCAGGTAATTATAATGGGGAATTTGTGTGAATTTTTAATGTGATATTTTTTTCATCAGGGATGTCTTCTGTTTTTGGATCTTCCATTACTATCTAATATTTTAGATACTAATTTTTTTTTATTACAATTTTATCTTATTACTCGCAATGAGCTATACCGGTGATGTACATGGAGGTTTATAAGAAAGGATATGAAAGGGTTTTTGGGGATGTACGTCCTTTGTTTTCCTCGTGACGAAACTTGAGAGTAGGAGAGTCGGTCTTTGAACAACATAGGGGAATTTTACTTGTAAGTAACCCTTTATGTGTGTACAACGAGAGCATTATTGCGTCAAAGAATCTCTCTCTCTTTTTCTCCCTCTTTTTCTCTCTCTTTCTCTCTCTCTCTCTTTTTCTCTGTTGTTCTCTCTCTGTTTATCTCTATTTTTCTCTCTCTGTCTCTCTTTCTCTCTCTCTCTTGGACAATAATATGGTGATAGAGTGCAAGCACCATCACCTACCCCCAACATCGTGTATGTGGCAAGCACTGACTTTCAAGTCAATCGCTGAAAGTCGTGAACTCATTTTGTGGAATGCTTTTCCTATGAAAAACATTGCTTTTTCTCTCTCCCTCTCTCTCTTCTCTCTCTCTCTTTCTCTCTGTTCTATGCTCTTTCAAATCACTCCCTCAGCAAGCCACGAACTCTAAACTTTTGCTCGGCTTTTGTTCATTCATTCCTCAAAGAAGAGAGAGAGAGACAGAGAGAGTGGCTAAAAAAAAATAAGAACAAGCAATAATAATCAAAGCTTCCCGTCCCCCTTTTCTACAATGGTAATAGCCATGGAAAGCACCATAGTATGTAGGGGGAAAAACAGGAAGAAATATGTAATAGAGTGGAAGCTGTCATATGTGTTTGTAGTAGTACAAGCCCCGCTCCTTGGATTTCTTTGTAAATGAAGAGCCAGCACTTAATTAGGGTTGCATATGGAGTTAAGCTGGAGGAGGGCAAAGACAGTGCTCTCTGTGTGTTCTTTACTCCCCTCTTCCCCCCTCACCCTCTCTCCATAATGGCTGATGGTGTTGAGAAATTTAATCCTTCACAATAATTATAATAGGAGAAGTATAGTAGTTGGCGACGACAATAACAACAACATTAAAATGAAGGGGAGAATAAAAAAGAGTAAATCACGACCTTTCTCTCTCTCTCTCTCTCTCTCTCTCTTTCTTTATTTCTTTCTCTTTCTCTTTTCATCCATTATTTGAACGTGTGATCTTCTATCCTCTTTTGTGCACTCAGTCAATCATTCTGAAAATCTCCTTAATTTTCTCAAACTCATTAGTACTAGAAAACCCCCATAATGGCTCAAGTGTCTTCTTCTGCCAATGTGTATAGCCTGTGTAGAGTGTGAGCTTTCGCAACCCTATTTTTTTGGTTGGTGAAGAAATACCGTACAATGTGTGGTGGTTGTTTGAAAAAAAATGTAGAGAGAGAGAGAGAAATAATTTCCTCACGCATTAAAGTATACCCGTTCTATTTATATGGACTTAATATAGGTCATTTTTATCACAGTTTGAGGGAAGGTGGAGGGAAAGAACTGTAAAAGAGACTTCCTCTCACTCTTTCATACCAAAATCGTATGGTGAGTATAATGTCGGATTTCTCTCACACGTTTTTTCCTCACTTTTCAATTAAACTCACACCAAGTAGCACTTTGGGGTTGTTCCGCTTCTGGTCATGAAATCGGGGCAGGGACGAGACTGCCAGGGAGTGAGGATAGAGAGAGAAAGAGAGAGAGACAGAAATAAGGAGAGAAAGAGAGAGAGACAACGAGAGAGACAGAAATAGAGAGAGAAAGAGAAAGAGACAAAGAGAGAGACAGAAAGAGAGAGAGACAACGAGAGAGACAGAAAGAGAGAGAGAGACAACGAGATAAAAAGAGAGAGAAAGAGAGAGAAAGAGAGAGAAAGAGAGAGAAAGAGAGAGAAAGAGAGAACGAGATAAAAAGAGAGAGATGTGAGGAAGACGTTTTTTCACACCTAACAGAGCACATGAAAGGGTTGGGAGCATGCAAATAACAGGGTGTACCCCATTCACTCTCTCATTATAGTAATTATTATCTTCCCTGCTTGACTTTTTTCCTCCTCCACGGCACATCTCATCCTCTACCAACTGACCTTCTCCAGGCTTCATCCACATCCTTTGGAAGCTTCTTCACCAAATTGTCAATGATAAACTCATTCATTTTTAATCTTCGGAATTATATTTTCTAAACCAAAATAATAATGTCCAAAAACGTTGATAATCAACCCGAAAGTTACGAGAGGTTTTCCTCTAATCCAGACACAATATTCCACCTGTAAATAAAAGGGAAAATGGGCGGTACTTGTGAGTGAAGGAATGGAGAAACTCCTGTAGAATATATGGTAGAGTGAGAAAGGAGGCTGGGTAAAAACGGGATTTTCTCCCTCCAAACATTTCAAAACAGCTTTGGCGGGGCCCTTGACAAATCCTCTGTCCTCCTCCTCCTGGAAAGAGATTAAGGCACCTTATACCTATCACATACTTTCGGTCACCTTAAGCCGTTGCCTTTTATGTCTAAAAAAAAACCTGTGGTTTAGGGATATACACCCCAATTTATATCAATTTTTTACAATGTATATAGTGATAGGAGGGTGAAAAGCTTGAGAAGATTTTTTTTTCTCTCCTCCTTCCTACATGTGTGTTGTGGCTCTTGTTTTGAAACTCCCAAGTGTGAACAAGTGTCTTGGACGTCTGTAAAGTGGGAGAGAGAAAGAGACAGAAAGAGAGAGAGAGAGAGAGAGAAAAGGATTTCCCCTCCAACTATGTAGTAATTATACGGGGTGTGAAGAAGAAATGTCTCGTTTCCTTGTCCTTGTTCCTGTAACTTGTTGTTGCTGTTGTTGTTCTTAAAAGATTGACGCCGGTGTTCCTTCCCCACATAAACTCCTCTCTCCCCACACATTAAAACTGTGCATAAGTATATATATGTATATGTATGAAGGAAGAGAGGAAAGAAAGAATGTAAAAAAAAGAAGAATAAGAAGAGAAATATACATTTAAGAATGGGTAATAGTAAAGTCATTGAATTGATGAGGAGGACAAGCCAATTTTGGTGGTACTCAGCCTGGACAACAGGTTTGAGTTGAACATGACACAGCGGCTATTTAGTTTGACATGCGATCCAAGTGTTTATTTTATTAGTCTATTAGTCACTCACTCACTCTTGCTCTCTCGCACTCTATCTCTCTCGGCTGCTCTCTCTCCTTTGCCTGATCTCGCACTCTTTCTATGTCTCTCGGCTGCTCTCTCTCTCGTTTGCCTGATCTCTCACTCTTTCTATCACTTGCTTGCTCTCTCTCTCCCTACTGCACTCTCTCTCTCTCTATAATGCTTGCTCTCTCCACTCTCTTTCTCGCCTTGGATAATTTTCAATAATACCCCCTTTTGCCACCACTATCATGGTGAACATGCAAAAGAAAATAATAGTAATAATAATACAACTTGTTCGTGTGCCCAAACCCATTGTCCAAATAAATATAAAAAAAAAAAGGAGACGAAGAGGCAATCAAAGTAGTAGTAGTAGTAATGGTGGTGGTGGTAATAATAAAAGGAGATTTCCTTTCTAGTTACAACCTATTGGAACAGATTGGTTCATTGTAAAAACCATTCTTTCTCCCACTAGTCATTGGTAAAGGGAATTATTGCATTGTTTCCACCTTGTTCTATCTCTCTATTCTCTCTCCTTTTCTCTCTCTCTTTCTGTCTCTCTCTTTCTCTCTCTTTCTCTCTCTTTCTATCTCTCTCTCTCTGAAAGAGCGTGTGTGGGTAAAAAGTGAGTGAATGTGGAGAAAGAGAATGTTGTTGAGAAGTATAAAATAAGATGAAGAAGAACAATGAAGATATTCGGAAGGCATTCATTGTTGTCTCTCTATCTCTTTACCCCTGAAAAAAAAAATAGTTGTGATCAGGTTGAAGATGACTCTCCTTGTATTATTGCTGTGTTTGCAAGGTATAAAAAAAAAGAAGAAAACAAGTGTGTGTATAATTCTTTTTTTTTTTAACTGGGTGTAAGCAAGCATTGACGCCTTGTGGATGATGAGCCCTACACCACCATCACCGCAACGACCATTAGATCGTGCCTTTGACACAAGTTTTATTTGTTTTTTATAATGTGTAAGACGAGGGGGCGAGATCGTTTAGTTTTTTCTTCTCCTTCTCCTTCTTCTTCATTTTCTGATTATTATTTCAGGGGGCAAACACACAGTCATGGTGAGGATAGAATTCCACAAGTTGATAAATTCCCTCGTGTCATCATTATTACCCTCTTGTTCTTCTTCTCCCTGGTTCAAAAAGTTGACCAAAAATGTTCTTGTTTTTATAGGTATGTATCTCGAGGTTTTTTGGGAGATAAATGTATAAAAAAAAAGATTTTTTTTTGTCGTCCCTATGGTATTTTGTGCATGTCAAGTTTCACGCATCATTTTGTACACGGTAGCATGCTGGGGTGACCCGGACCTGGTAGGATTCCTTGGAGATATTCCTATAGATATGTATTCCATATTCCTGTGATAGAGATTCCTCTCGGTACTGTACTATTCATGTCTCCCCAAAAAATCCAGTAGACAAGCTGTCAAATTTTTTTTTCTCTTGGAGAGTCCTTTTTTTTTTTACTCAAGGAGACGAGTACAAATATACCTGAGATGTTTAACTTGTATAGACAATGCATAAAATGATGAAGATGATCTTTCTTTTGAGACAGGTAAAAAAAACAAAAGGAAAGGGAGAGGGGGGGAAATTTTAATGACAGACGATCACCTACATTTAAGGGACGGCGGAGAGGAGTAAAAATCATGTATTTCCATATTGACTGCTCCTGTTTTTGCTCCTGCCGTTTACCCATAAAGTCTCTCATTTTGGATATTTTTACCTTCCAAGACACAGACAGGGTAGAGAGATGTGAGACTTTTTTTTTATCCTTTCACACATCATTCGTCTTTTAGAGGAGAGGGGAAAATATCAATTTTCATAGAGACTCCTTTCCTATATACTCTTCCAAAAAAAATTCCTGTCCTCTTGACCTGTCACGTAATTTGAGGTAGGGAATGAGAATGAGGGAGGAAAGGAGAGGGAGAGGAGGGAAGGCCAAGGTTGCTAACTCAAGTATGTAGCAATTGGAGATAATCTGTTGACTTTTTATGGATGGGTCCCTTTATAACCATCCATCCAGAGAGGGAGGGGAGAGAGATGCTCGTCATTTTCTATATTCATCATCATCATCATCTTCTTCTTTTGAGGTTTTTTTTTTTTTTGGTGATCATCAAAAGCAGGAGCCTCGTGATACCATAAAAAGAATGTTCCATTTGAATTTTTTGGGACCAATGCTACCGCGAAGGCCAGGAGCAAAGGAGAGTGAGACAGAGAGAGAGAGAAAGGGAGAACTTGCTTGTTATTGGACAGTTTTTCCAGATCGCTCTCATCAATTTTGACTGATGGTCTACAAAAATTACATTGTTCAGAGGAAAAAAGAAGAGGAGAAGGAGGAGGACCAGAAGATGAAGGAGGAAGACAGAGAGAGAAAGAGAGAGAGAGAGAGAGAGGTTGAAAAGTCACATGTATATGTCTGTAAGTAATTTTTCTCCCCTTTTTTCGTTATTCTTTTTTTTTTTTTTGGTTATTTCATACAGGTGTATAATTGGGTACAGACTCTCTCCATGACTTACCCTTCCTCCTTTTGTTTACTATATGGTGCCCCGGTGGTAGGGCCAATGCTGGTGGCAGTTTGTACCTCTCCTTTACCCTCTCTGTCTCTTCCTAACTACTCCGACCCTAAAAAAAATTCATCTCTTTATACCCAAACATATGTATATGGATATCTTATGTGACAAAAATTTTTTTCCCCCTTCCAGTCTGTCATCGTTTCCTCGTGAAAAACTATTTTCGATCACTCTACTGATTAGATTCGCCGAACCATTTCTTAACCCTAGAGAGATACAGACAGTGGGCGAGAGAGAGAGAGAGAGAGATGGGGAGAAAAAGGAGACGTATTGTTTTTGAAAGACTCCTGCCTAAGTGTGAAGGTGCCGTCTCTCTCTCTCGTATTTCTACCTTTTTTTTTTGTTTCTTTTATAAATACGACAATGTTTTACTTTAGCCAAGCTATGTAGAACACACGATATCCTGTACGTGTCTCCTTCTGTCTCAACGCATTTTTGGCTTAAGTAAGAAGAGCATATATTGTTTTTTTTTTATTTACAAAAAAAAAATAAAGTCTCCAACTCCCCTAAAAATATCAAGTAAATCCTTTTCTACAGAGACAATTATCGGATGGAGGGGAGGGTTCAGGGGGAAACATTTATAATCTTTGTAAATGTCTATGACCCTTTTTTAATACAGTAGATGTCAATGGGATTGTCCGAGGGCTTTGGTTTAAAGTAACTAAAAAAATACTTGCCTTCTATAACTCCCCCGCGCTAATAAAAAAAAAAGAAGAACAATGCACAAAAATGGTGGTCCTCAGAGATTGTAGAGTGTGTGTTAAAGAAGAACATCCTGTGATAAAGAGGCACCAATACCAGTAGATGCATATACTGCCAAGGGAGGGATGGAGATCGAGAGAGAGACTGAAAGAGAGAGATTGACAGAGAGAGAGAGAGAGAAGGGAGAAAAAAACGTAACGTTCGAATTTCATGATCTGGTCCATAGCGTAACAAGATTCTAATTCATCACACATGAGTGACTCCTCGGAAATCCCATAAAAAGTAATGTTTTTCTTATAACCTCACCAGGAGCCAGATTTTTTCGCGAGAGATTCATCTTCTTTTTCTTTCTTTTCACCGACACCATCTCTCTCTCTCTCGCTGTCCCTCTTTCCCTATATTTATATATCCATGTACAAGGGTATTTTGTGTGTAATAAAACCATAAAAAACACACACGCTACCCACTAGACCCTCGTTCAGATTTTTTTTTTATCTTGTGATGTGAGTAGAGGGAAAAAAACAAAAGCCGGCCGTGTACTTAGTGTCCAACATATGTAAACTATGGGAAGAGGCGGTAGTTGTTCCATGTAAATAGATTCCGTGTTAATGATTTTTCAATGATCTCACTCCGTATTTTTATAACATTTTCCCCCCTTCCAATTTTTTCCCCCTACAATACTTATAAACCTCCTTCCCTGCCCAGAAAAATCGAGGGGAGAAAAAAATACCTACAACAGCGTTATTTTCAATTATCCTACAGAGACAAAAAAAAAATAAAGAGAGCGGACGATGTGTGTACGTAAGTACCGGTATTAAGAGGACAAAAAAACAAGAGTGTTCGGAAGCAAGAATATCATTATAGCTTCTCACTGAGTGTTTTTCGATTACCTTCATCATTCTCGTCACTCCTTCCTACTATATACCATCATTTTTGTCTTTTTTTCTCCCCTCCCCACTAAAAACCATCAAAGTGTGCTATGTATGTGAGGTCCGGCTCATTCCTTTTACATCCATTTGTTTATAATAATAAAATAATACAAAAAAGAACAAGACACACACACATATGCAAACAGGCAAACATATGGGGATCCTAGCTGGTGGGTGTTTGTAATCAGAATCTTGCATAAGTAATTCTTTTTCTCTGTATTACGTACATATGTAGGATAGTTGTATAGGTAGTATTATAATCTTAATAGAAGGGGACGGGGCAATACTATAAAAGTCACACCTTTCACCTCCTCCTTATTCTTCCCCATCCTCCCCTCTTCCATTCAATTATGATGTGTGTGTGTGTGTAATTTATGTACATGATGGTTTGGCAATAACAACAAATTGGCTGAGTGTGTTTGTGTCCGGGAGACTGAATGAGAGAGAGAGAGAGAAAGAGACAGAAGAGCATAGAGATACAGAAAAAGAGAGAAGAATGGAGAGATGCAGAAAGAGAGATTAACAGAGAGAGGAAAACAAAGAATAACAGAAAAAGAGTGGGAAAAAGAGAGAGGGAGATAGAGACAAACAGAGAGAGGAAGACAGAGACAGACAGAAAGATAGAGACAGACAGAAAGATAGAGACAGAGACAGACAGAAAGATAGAGAGAAAAAGAAACAGACAGAGCGAAAGAGAGATGTAGAAAGAGAGAGAAAGGGAAAAACGGAGAGAGAGAAAGGAAAGCACAGAGAGAGAGAAAGGAAAGCACAGAGAGAAAGAGAAAGAAAGGAAAACATTGAGAAACGGAGAGAGAAAGAGAAAGAAAGGAAAACATTGAGAAACGGAGAGAGAAAGAGAAAGAAAGGAAAACATTGAGACACGGAGAGAGAAAGAGAAAGAAAGGAAAACAGGAAGAAACGGAGAGAGAGAAAAAAAGAAAAGCACAGAGAGAAACAGAGAGAGAAAGGAAAACACAGAGAGAAACAGAGAGAACGAGAGAGAAAGAAAGGAAAACAGGGAGAAACGGAGAGAGAGAAAAAGAAAAGCACAGAGAGAAACGGAGAGAGAGAAAAATAAAAGCACAGAGAGAAACAGAGAGAAAGGAAAACACAGAGAGAAACAGAGTTAAAAATAGAGAGTGGGGGAAACAGAGAAAGTCAGAGAGATTGCGAAGAAGAAATAACAAGAGAACAGACAGGAAAGAACAGAGAGAAAGAGAGAGAGAAACAGAGAACGAAAAGCAGGAAGAGAGAGCGAGAAAGAGACAGGCATAGAGAGAAAGAGGAAGAAAGAGAGAGAAAACAGAGAGACAGAAAGAGAAAGTGAGAAAGAGACGGGCATAGAGAGAAAGAGGAAGAAAGAGAGGGAAAGTAGAGAGACAGAAAGAGAAAATGAGAAAGAGACGGGCAGACAGAGAAAGAGACAGAAAGAGAGGGAAAAAGAGATAGAGAGACAGAAAGAGAGAGACACAATAGAAAGGCTTGGAAGGGAGTTTTATTGGTTGACTAACGAGTATTTAAAACAGGGCCAGTCTTCCACCGCCACTACTTACCTATGCATGTGGCGTTGGTGGTGTGTCTGTCTAATGACAATGAGTTACATTGTATTCCTGTATGTATTGTCCTCTTACGTAGTAGTGTGTGCTCCGAGTGTGTGTCTGCTTGTAAGAGTGTGTGTGTGGCTATTGTACGCGCACGGGAGTTCTTGGGAGTTGGGTTTTCTTGTATTTTTTTTGCCTGTCCACAAACCACTGCTACGTCCACATATATCACAAGGGGCAAGACTCCGGCTATAATTAGTAAGTACAAGTATAAGTAGGAGATGGGAAGGATTTTGTTAAGTCTGAAGCCGAGTTACGTTCATTGAGGGAGTATCCAGGGAATTTTACCATGCTTTTCTATTAAGTTTCATATATGTATACGTACTATATGGATATGCATGTACATTATACACGCACAGGACTTTTGTCCATGATTTCATCTTCAACTCACTTCTCAACCCTAGCGAATCGCATTGAGTGTTGGACAAATAAACGGCTTTGGACACCGTCAAATACGCGATTCTTTGCTTGACTTATGCCTGTCGCTTTTCCTCCTTGATCTTCTCCTTTTTCTCTCTTTCCCTTTTTCCTCTGTCTCTCTCTCTCTTTCTTTCTTTCCTTTGGCTGATTCACTTTCTTCTTTCATTTTAGCTCCCTTTCTCTTTAATACATTTCTCTCTCTTACTTCTTAATATAACTCTCTCTTTCTCTCTTACTTTTTAATGTATCTCTCTCTTTCTCTCTCTTTCTCTCTTACTTTTTAATGTATCTCTCTCTTTCTCTCTCTTTCTCTCTCTTTCTCTCTCTTTCTCTCTCTTTCTCTCTTACTTTTTAATGTATCTCTCTCTTTCTCTCTCTTTCTCTCTCTTTCTATCTTACTTTTTAATGTATCTCTCTCTTTCTCTCTCTTTCTCTCTCTTTCTCTCTCTTTCTCTCTCTTTCTCTCTCTTTCTCTCTCTT
>JAQGBT010006977.1:0-11638 GCA_034698585.1 Disparrhopalites patrizii | reverse complement strand
GACGAAACAGTGGGAATCATCCAAGTCGATGATGTTCAGGGTCCTGTAAATGTGGAAGCAAAACTGATTTCTGTAAGGATCTTAAAGAGCCAGTCGAATATTGTGGCTGAATAAAGAACAGGTATCCTGGCGACCCTTTTCAATTTATTTCTCATTTGTTTTAGAGATCAAATGAACCAGAACCTGTAGAAGACTTTTCTTTGGGATGTAGTCAGTACAGGAGAAAGTGTCAGCTCGTGGTACGTCCATGAAATATAAAAAACATTTGCCTAGCTTAACTATTTAAGTTTAATTCGAAAGAAGTACTAGCTTGGATACAAGCGGTTTAGAAAGACAAGAAAAAGACTTGCTTATTATTATCCCATTTGGAAATCATTGAAACTTCGAAAACAATCTTCCTGTCTATAACAAGCTTGTAATTCACTAGTCATTTCAACGTCTGCACGAGTAAACTTGTATTTGCACCACCACGTTAGTTATCCTGTTTAGACGGCGATGAAGAAGATGAAAAAGTCAGCAGTTCAACCGTACTCTGTGGAAACGTATAAGCGCAGACCATTTTCTGAAATACAAAAATGCAGGACCCCGCATGAGGGGAACATTACACAGACATACGACGATCAGGTATAAATCAATACGTTACATAACATATGCACTATAAACTCTATTCGCTTCAGTTTTACTCACAGTTTGGAAAAGATGTAATGAAAAATCTGTTTGTGGTGCAGGATGAAGTAGAAGAACAAATTCTAGGAATATACTCCGGAGTCAATGAGCAATGTCTGCGAGATCCGGATTTACAGAATGTCAAACAAGAATTATTAAATCGCGAGAAACATGGACTGTTTTTGCACAAAGGTCTCTTTGGTCTTTCAGATGCTTACGAGGTATTATTGCCAAAATGACTTTGCACTTATTAATTGCAAGATTTTGAATATATGTACATACATTCGATACAAATGCGAATTCAATATTCAATTAATAATTTGTTGTTGCAGTCTTTAGATGCTAGTCGGCCATGGTTGTGCTATTGGATACTTCACTCCCTTAACCTTCTTGATATGAGGCTAACCCCTGATGAAGTACACGCAATCAGTGATTTCCTAGGAAGATGCCAAAGCGAAGAAGAAGGGGGATTTGGCGGGGGTCCAGGCCAATTCGCGCACTTGGCTGCGACTTATGCCGCTGTTAATGCTCTGGTCTGTTTGAATTCCGTGGACGGTTTAAAAGTCATCAATAGGTACTGGCACTCACGTTTGACTATATGTATATTTGTAGCATAGATGGCTGACAAATACTGGATCTTGTATTTGGTAGTTGAGAAAGACACAATATCAGGGCAGTGTATTTACAATTGTGTTTAGGCGCAAGTATCCAAACGGATTTTGTATTATATGAAAATCTGCACATGTATTTTAAATAGAAATTATCTGCAAAGATATTATATACTTTCGGATTTTGCAATTTTGAACGGCTATTTGTTCATTCTGACCTGAGTTTTTAATACAAAATTCCTCTTATTGGGTGTTGTAACATTTTCAATGGTCAACCCACTAAAAGATACACGAGTTAAATCAAAGATATAATGACGAAATGCATTTCTTTCAAAAAATTCACTTTTCACCCAAGTTCTAAAGTAATGGAAAACAGAGTATTTGAACTTGCTTAAAAATGTCGGCCTAAATATTTGGTACTTACATACAACTGGAAGGAGGAAGTACTTCAGTTTGTCATTAGTCATTACAAACCACTTTAGCGGCCTAATGCCTGTGTGTACTATGTTTTCTACTTGATGAATGAGTACTCTAGCTATTTCTTGTAGGTACCTCGTAGTTGGTTTAAAGGATGATAAACGTTCTGTATTTTGTTTTAAAATAATTCAGTCGTCTTTAGTAAAGTATTTGGATGTAATGCTTTTTATATATTTATCAATGTTTCAGAGAAAAACTATATAAATTCATCAAGTCAATGAAGCTTAACGATGGTTCATTTCGAATGCATCGAGGTGGAGAAGTGGATGTTAGAGCAGCTTATTGCGCTGTAGTAGCAGCGACGTTGTCCAACATTTGCACTCCTGACCTGTTCGACGGTACTGCAGAATGGGTTGTTCGGTAACTGAATTAAGCATTTAACAGCACTGTGGTAGGATCAGTTATTTTCATCTGCATTACAGTGTGAAATATTCATTGTTTGAAACCCAGATGTCAAACTTACGAGGGTGGGTTCAGTGGATACCCTGGTATGGAGGCACATGGAGGCTATTCCTTTTGTGCACTAGCAACTCTCATACTGTTGAAACGCGAACAGCTTATAGATTCTCAGTCTTTGGTTCGGTGGCTTGTTTTTAGGCAGATGTCTGTGGAAGGTGGCTTTCAGGTATTCAAACAAATATATATATATATATATATATGTACATACTATATAATATTATGTACAGTATACGCCATTTCATTGTAGAGTTGTTTGTACATTAACAAATGTTGTTTGGTTAACCAGGGACGAACAAACAAATTAGTTGATGGTTGCTACTCATTTTGGCAAGGCGCCAGTTTTTCTTTGCTGACTAAGAGATTACTATCTTCATTCCAAGAAGACCAAACTGAGGTGCTGGAAAAAGAATGGCTGTACAATCCAGTTGCTCTTCAGGAATACATACTTATTTGCTGTCAACATGTTTTGGGTGGTCTTATCGATAAACCTGGAAAGTAAGTACTATCTCGGAATTTTTCAATAATTATATCGTGTCATATTTTTCCGACGGATTTTAAGTATGGTTTAAAATTGCAAAGGTTTTATGTCCGAAAATAGCTCGTCTACCCCGCTTGTGCTAATTGTTCATTATTATTTTAATTTAATTAATATTGGTTAGGCTATGAAGGGAATAATAAACACTAAACAGAATGCATATTTAAAATATATTGAAATGTTTTCTACCTCTGAATCTTCACAACTTCGGAACTAATAGGAGAAGAAATGTAATCTAAAGATTACGGAAGAGTAAATTCGTATGGTTTCACGTGCTATTAATTATTTTTCTCGCTATACTATGGTTATAGTCGTACTTTTCTAACAACACTGTTTTTGTTGTATTAAGCACTGTATATTTGTTACAATGACGTAAACATCACTTAGTTTTGTGTTTCGTTTGCAAAAGGGTACAAATTATGGACCGATTAGCGGGTTTTGAATATAATTATAATTTACCTAGCAAGTGTTTAGCGCGGGCCGAAGCAATATTCAGAATCAGAGGTCCATCCGCCCCAATAAATCTTGAATATTTATTTTGTTTTATATATTTTTGCTTCTTCCATTTTTAGTTACATTTGTTGGACTTTTTCTAAACTTGAACTCGTAGAGAAGAGGGTTGTAATTATTTAAAATGTTCTCGGGGTGGCCCTTGTTGACTAATGGAAGTGAATCGTGGCCATAGAATTATAAAGTTTGCTAATCAATGCCGTAAAGTGTAAGAATTTTTTTTATTTTGATAGACCCAGGGATTTCTATCATACCTGCTACACTTTGAGTGGGTTGGCAGCGTCGCAGCATTATGGAGGAGCTTCAAAAATTGTTCTGGGTCCACGCAGAAACTTATTGGTAACTGCTGCATATTTTGTGCTTGTAAAAAAATAATTATTCATTAAATGATGTGTCGAGCAGAATGTTGTCGAATTTGTTTGATAAAACAACGGAGGTAGATCCCCCTTAGTCCATAAATTTATCGCTCCGGCCGACCCCAGGCACATCCTGAAATTTCGGGTGCAATTTGGTCAAAGTTCAAAAGCTTAACAGTTTGTGTGCCAATATCATCATCACAAGTTCTGCAGGGATGCGGGGTAATTTTCTGGGCTGAGGGCATCTGCCCTTGAAAACCAGGAGGAACGCGGCCGAGGAACGTAGAATCCAATCGCTGCTACGTATATTGGACGTGAAAGTATCCCCCGCGAAAGTATTCTTCTAGGAGGAATACTATGGAG
Source organism: Disparrhopalites patrizii (assembly GCA_034698585.1). Classification (NCBI taxonomy): domain Eukaryota; kingdom Metazoa; phylum Arthropoda; class Collembola; order Symphypleona; family Sminthuridae; genus Disparrhopalites; species Disparrhopalites patrizii. Next base: position 7,664 of record JAQGBT010006977.1, on the reverse strand, counting down.
AGTTCTAGAGTATGTTCGTTGAAAGAATATTCCGCGGCGGCATTCCCCGTGGTTCCCCTCAATGCAAATGTACTACGTGACTATAATCGCAGACATTCGTTCGAGGAGAATCCCTTCGGGAGGAATCTACCCGCTACTTTATCGAGCATCAAAGAATTCCTCCCGTTTGACATGGCTACCTCCGTAGTTTTAGTTTACTATATTCTACAAATTCGATAACCTTGTTCAAGCATGAAGTGTTTGAAATTAAAATTAGTGTAAGTAGGGAAGTAAATTCTTTATTTAAGGTATGTTGAACTTCTGTTTTGCAGGAACCTATCCATTCAATTTTTAACCTAACGACTGAGGTTGTTCAAACAGCAGAATCGTTTTTCTATGGATCTACGGCGCAAGTAGAAATAGAAGAACTAAATGAATAAATACTTGGGAAGCATAAAGTGACATATTTATTTTAGTTTTAGGTGATATTTTTGCGAGTGATTTTAATAGGTGTAAATTGTAAATTATTGTATGGTAATTGATTTCTTTTTCCTGCGGCTTGTCTTACTGTGTATGTTTTCCTTCAATATAAGCTTACAAACATAATTACCAAAAAATAAAATTACTTAATTTTAAAACAACTGGAAACAGGTTTACACTAATTGTGGTTGTTGTGCTTAGTGTTAGAAGCACAGGAATTGAATTTTCATATACTACAATCAGCCAGGTGAAACTCGGCGGGCTGTAAAAATTTCGCGAGCCCATTCGTATTTTATGTTCTGTCGAACGTATATCTTGGACAAGGAAGGAAGACCATGTGGAGTAACTACTCCATGGTACCAACTAGCAACCAGTAATATCCAAGGATTTAGAGATTTCAGAGCTGATATGTATGTGGGGAAGCTACAGAATACTCCGGGTGGCGGGTGGTCATCCAGTTTTGATACCTGCAAAAAGTATAACGTATATGCTAGCACAGCTATGAGTAAAAAGTTGCACAGCATCGGGGATCTATCCCTAACGGTGGTTTCCGACTATAGTAATCTTTCGGGGATACAAACTATCAGATGCGGACGGGTTTTGCTCCAAATGATAATTCCACCAAATCCGCAACAAAATGCACCGTAAAGTGCTAGCTTTGAATTGCCTACGTTATCGTTATGGAGTTCCATACTTACACAATTCTTTACAATATTCAAAATACAAAGAATTTAAATGATCTAAAGGAACGAGAACGCTAGGTCGTGGTCAGCAAGCGTTTGAGAAACGTCGTGCGCTTCCGAGGTCATTGTAACATTGTAAGTTTAACTTAAGTACGTAAGTACAAAATTGGCATACTCATAAACGGATTTATCGAAATTGTCACACCAATCCAATTTCGGTCAACCGACAGACATTAAAAAAAACTGTGCAACCACAAGATCATACATAATGTTTCTCGTCTTCAAAAATTTACATACCATGCAAATTCATACAGCTATTCGATCAGCGGAAAATGTGTATACAGTAAAATATATATATATACACAGACGTATTCGACCAACTGATAATCCTAAATAATGCAAACAATAAAATAATACAACACGAAAGCATATGGCACTGAAAAACAAAAGCATTTTTGGTTCATTCCGTTCTTCCTTAGTAGCTAATGGCTACAAACTTTACTATGCCTGTGCTCATGTCATTCGTAATTACAATGCAAAAAATGAAAAATGTTTGTTGGAACAGCTCAACTCCCGTGGAGGATATACATAGATAGTATACTGTGCTGCCCCCTACTCAGTTGCCTAAAGTGTGGACGGCCGTAAAGAAGGGAAATACGTAATCTCCTGGGAAAACGTCCAGACTATTACGTTTTGGTAAAAACCACAAGCGTGCTTCGTAAAATCCCGAGCTGTTCTTCCGCACAGCTTCGGGGCTAAAGTTTTGAAATCAAGCGCAAAATTGCAATACGTTCGACTTTGACGTAGATGTGCAGTTTTTCACTGTAATGTTTACAAGAGTAAGACACGCCGAAAGTGGGTTGTTTATTTCATGTTTGTATAGGTAACAAAGGGACATGTCGTTAAATACACTCGCTTTCTCTTTTGCTTGGAATGTTGAAGACGTGAGAAGGTTTCCTTCACGGGTGCATTTATTATCCAATACGTTTTACGATTGATGCAAAACAATAGCAAAATCAACCACCATTCCTACTTGCCACTACGAGTAAATTTTCTGCAAGTATTTCAAACAGCATAATTGTTTTCACGTTTTCAGTATTTCAAAGCAGTGTATTGTGAAACAGAAATTGGTGGATGTACACGTTTTTTGTCGTTTCATCTAAACCGTATCGTGACGAATTCCGTTGAGTAGTTAGGCTGTGAGCTGTGCCGAAGGTCGTTTTAGCTTTCTCATTGCCACATATCCAAGTGCAGGCTTACCAGTGAAGTTGCACATTCGAAGCCTTGACCTTCTATGAAATCGGGAAAACTTGGCCATGATCTACCGTGAGCAACGGAGGCCGTGTTTATTTTTGGTTCTGTCTGTCGTCTTCCTAGTTCAGGAAGCCGTTTCTTTACCCAGAACGTCTCCTGCCAAGCAACGTCCACCACCCGCAAATGGTAAAGTTTTGAATCTGTTTGAAAATATACAACTCCGAAGACATTTCAACTCACAATTATAGCTTGTATAGTCACCCCATAATTTATATTTGTTCTTTAATTCATACAAAACAAGGTATCAACGAATATGTTTGGTCAAATTTAAGAAACCCATGCGTGTACATGGCTATAAGGAATGAAGGCTCTGTAATTACGAAACAAGAAGGTTAAAAATCGAAAATAGGAAGTGACTAATTTGAGTGTTGTCGTAATCTCAAATTGAATACTGACGTCTGTAATTCCAACGCGTGTGCATTTTAACCCCATCTATAGTTTCCTTTGTTTTACAGTACTAATACTATAGTAATATTAAGAGTCATGTGCCAACATCGTGATTCTTCTTTTGAGATATCCATACTGAACAGTTACACATTGCTTCTTTAAAACTAACAACACAATTAGCTGACCTTCAGGTTTCACGTACCCCTGTTTCGTAGTGAGTCCGTATGCTCGGTGCTCCAAATGTATTTTATGTCATGTGCTTACAGAGATTCGTGGCTGATCGAAAATAATTTCTACATAATGCCCCATTTTTTTGATTTTACAGAAAATACGGATAATGATGCGTCTGCATCTATACCCGTGCCCGGTAAGTACGGCGCGTCCAGGAGCTCAATAGTTGCACGAATGTGTGACAAAATAAATGCAATCATACTGGATTTTTATTTTAGATGACGGAGGGAACTCGGGAGACAGAAGCCTCTACAAAATAAAACACAAAAAAAGTCGCCCCCATACCAGTAGAAAATATGCGGTGGTAGCGCCAACCAAGAAGTACTACATCGTAGAGCTTGAGGAAGGAGATGGACAATCCTGGGATATACTGCATAGAGTCAAGGGATACAACAAAATCGGAATTCTGAAGGGCAGCAGTCGTTACACGATTCTGGCAAAGCAATCCAATCGCAAGGATTCCCAAATAATAAACTCTTGGACATATGAAGCCAGTGATCTCTTAGGTAAGTGTGATCAAACTGACTTTGTGTGCCATCGTGCCATGTGATTGCATGCCGTACTTATACCTGCTTTTTTAACGCAAGTTCTGAAATTGACTTTTGAATTGTTCCCTTTTCGGGTAGCGAAATGGGCTATGAGAGACTCCGGGGAAGAAGGAGACGTGGATGATGCTTTGCAGGAATTGTTTCGCAGCGTTGAAGCACAGAAAGGAAGTTCAGGAATCAACTTGATTGAAATTTCGCCAGATAGCGTGAAGCAGCTCACAAGTCAAGGGAAACTTATCAAAGATGAAGTAAGTGAAAGTATGCACTCACATTCACTCAATATCGTTGTTAAACGCTGTTCATGTGTATGTATATACATATATAAGCGCAAACTAAACAATACTACAAGAATGTAATGTTACATAATGTATATCGTGCATATTATTCCACAGGCCTCCGACACTGCAATTCTAAAAACGGCTGCTTTGCTGGTTGAACTACAAATATCAACAGACGAAACTCTGAGTGTGGTTGCGGGTGGTAGCGACAGTCGTAAAATCGCTAATGCTGTGGTGAAACAAATTCTATTTAAGCTGGAGGGCTCAACCGGATCAATGTTGGAAATCCAGGAAAACTCTGGAGCAACATTCATTCAAGTTCAGCAGCTGCTCAATGAATACAATATATCTGGCACCGATGTGGAAAAGGTTATGACCCCTTTCAAAGATTCGTCTGGAAAGATAAAGAAATTTCCCAATCCCGAACAATTTCCAGATGATAGTGACGAATTCGTGCAAACTGTCGTTGGAATGGGCCAAAACTCCGACGGAGATTTAAATATTTTCACTCAGCTGAAGCAGTTGGAGCCAGAGCAGACGGATAGTGGAGTTGAAGCTAGGGATCGATTTCAACTCTTTGTAAGTCACATGAATCCCGCAACCAGTAGTTCTGACGCATTAAACCGAGCTACCCTAAAGCTTGCTAAGATTCTGGGACAGCCTGAGTTAGCGCAAGAGTCGCAGGCGGTACTGCAAGAGCTTCTGAGTTCCAACTCCGTCAAAACTTCGCCGTTTAAGAACCGACTTGCAAAAATTCTGGGTAATGGAGGATCGTCAGGTAAAACCGGCGGGACCAAAATTGTACACGCAGGTCAAAATGCGGGCTTTTCTGCCAGAGAAAAAGAGGTTCTCATAGCAATTCTTCAAGGGCAGGAATCTGCCCCAGTTGAGAGGGAGAAGGCGATAACTCTAGTTCGAAAGAAACCCAGTCGCCATCACAGCACAAGTCACCAGGACATTGTTTTTATCAAGAATCTAAAACGTCCCGACAAAGAACGTGTTGTTTACCGCTTGAAGCAACTCCCACGGAAACAAAGAACTCGGTTTATTACCCGACTTCAAGAAATCTATTTGTTCTCAATTAATAATCCAAATAGTGACCAGGAGGATCTTGCGAGTCAACTAAAATCGCCAGAAAAATCTCCTCAGAACCAGCCTGCGAAAGCTATGCTCCCCCCCGCAGAAAGCACAGACCAGCTTTTGAAAAAACTTGAACATCTTCCCCCGCAAGAAAAGGCAAAAATTGTCCAGGGACTTATGCTCAACCAGTCTCAATCCGATCCGAAACAACCTCCAGTTGGAGCCACAGTTGCCCCTATTGATCGCTTGTATCAATTACCCCACGATGAAAGAGAGAAAATTTTGTTAGTTTTGCAACAGCTTCCTCCGCAGCAACAAACCTATCTGATTTTACTTCTACTAGGGAAAGAGGTGCCACCCGAGCAAAAGCAACAACTTGAACTTCTGCTGTTCAACCCACACACGACCACAACACCGTCCTCCGAACAAATCCAGGACGAGACTTTGGCAAGCATATTGTCAACTAACAAACCAAATACCCCCGATAATGACGACGCGAATGCACAAGCAAATAAAATATACACCACTACAACCAAATCTCCAGTAGCGCCACAAACCAACCAACCTCAGCTACCAGCCAATACTTCGGATCCCCTCCAAAATCTTCAAGAACTTCAAAAGTTACTACTTCTTCTTTTAAAGATGCAACCAGATACATTAAAGCCTCCAAAAGATAACGATGGTACTGGGAACAGCGCCCAACCCCAAGGGCCAAATCCTGAAGACAAGCCATACTTAATTGATCACCTCCAAGGCTTGATGACCTCCTTGCCTACACCCAGCACAACACCAACATCAGATCCCAACATAGCGAATCAGCGACCTCAATCAACCCTAATATATTTTATCAAACTGTCTCCATCTTTGCCCAACACGCCCGAATTAAATCGGCCAATGGCATCACCACATGTTTCCCCAGAGCAATACAGGTACATTAAAATAATATTGAATACAATGCAAGCAACGCCATTCCAAAAGCAGCAGATCGTTTCAATTCTAACTCTGGAGCAAAATACTCCTGCAAACAAAAAGCGACCCTCCGAACTATATTATTTAAAACCGGAACGAGCATTACCTCCCAACACAGAGCATGGCACCTTGCCAGCGCAGCAAGAACCACCCTACATTTTAATGGTTATCCTCCACCCCTATGCAATATGCACAGATTGCCCAACTAGCCCACCGGTGCAAAATTTCTTTAACCAACCACGTACTGAATCTCCAGACAACGATGATTTGGCAAGTCTTCTAAAACCCGGTACTTCCAACAATTCTAACGATTTTCCGAACAAACCGCCAACCAATTGCGTAGACTGCAGCAAGGGCAATCCCACAAGAGGAACTTGTTGTCCATCCAACAACCCACTATTACCAGGATCGCCGAACGGCCCAAAGGACAACTCTGGACCCAACAATGATCTTGCAAGCATTCTTAATCCGCATTCTGACAACCCAAAACAATCCAACCAACCGTACGGCTCCCCAACAACACCTCCTGCAAACTGCGTAGACTGTAGCAAAGGCAATCCAACCGGGGGAACTTGTTGCCCAAACAACAATCCACTATCACCCGGATCCCCGAACAGCCCAAACGATAACTCTCAACCCAACGATGACCTTGCCACTCTACTTAATCAGGATCCCAACAATCCATACACACCCGACCAAACGAACAGTTTCCCAAGCAACCGGCCTGGAAACTGCGCGGACTGTAGCAAAGGTAATCCAACCGGGGCAACTTGTTGTCAAAACAGCAATCCACCATCACCCGGATCCTCAAACAGTCCGAAGGACAGCCCTGAACCCAACGATGACCTTGCGAGTCTACTTAACCCGAATCCTGACAACCCAAACCAAACCGATCAACCAAAGGGTTACCCAACCAAGCAGCCTGGAAACTGCATGGACTGCAGCAAAGGTAATCCAACCGGGGGAACTTGTTGTCCAAACAACAATCAATTATCAACCGGATCCCCGAACAATCCGAACGACAGTTCTGAACCCAACGATGACCTTGATAGTCTTCTCAATCCTAATGCCGACAACCCGACCACATCGGACCAACCTGACGGCTCCTCAGCTACACCGCCGGCAAATTGCGTGGATTGCAGCAAAGGTAATTCAACAGGGAGAACTTGTTGTCCCAGCAAGAATCCATTATCACCCGAATCGCCGAACAGTCCAAGCGACAGCTCTGAACCCAACGATGACATTGATAGTCTTCTCGATCCTAATCCCGACAGCCCAGATACATACGAGCAACCTGATGTCTCCTCAACTAAACCGCCTGGAAACTGCGCGGATTGCAGCAAAGGTAATCCAACGGGTGGAACTTGTTGTCCATACAACAATCCATTATCACCCGGATCTCCGAAAAATCCAAACGACAGCTCCGAACCCGACGATGATCTCGACAGCCTTCTTAATCCGAATCCCGACAATCCAAACACATCCGCTCAACCTGACGGCTCCCCAACAAAACGGCCTACAAACTGCGTCGACTGCAGCAACGGTAATCCCACCGGAGGAAAGTGTTGTCCGAAAAACAATCCTCAATCGCCTGGGTCCCCGAACAGTCCTGACGACAGCTCTGGACCCAACGATGACCTCGACAGCCTTCTTAATCCGAATCCCGACAATCCAAACACATCCGCTCAACCTGACGGCTCCCCAACAAAACGGCC
>JAQGBT010006976.1:0-11638 GCA_034698585.1 Disparrhopalites patrizii | reverse complement strand
GGTGGGGGGTGGGGGTGGATTTTCAGCCGGGGGACAGCTGGGCCCCATCGGCTTTCACGTGTCGGCGGAGGCCCAAGCTCATGCCGCAGCATGCGCAGGGGCCGGTGCTGGAGGTTCGCTGGGCGCCGGGGGCGCCGGGGCTTCGGGGAGTGCCGGAGCTTCGGGGTCGGCCGGAGGTGGATTCGCAGGATCCGCCGGCTTCAATCTGGGACCCTTCCAGTTTCAAATGGGGGGGCATGCTAGCGGTAATATCGCTGGTGGTGCTTCTGGATCCGGGGGTATCGGAGCGGGCGGTGGAGGGGGCGGAGGCGGCGGTGCTCAATGCCCGCAACAGAAAGGTATCAGTCTTCTCTCAATCTTCTCCTCATCTCATTCCTTAAGGCAGGCAAATCATCCTTATGAATGTACTTTATTTTCTGTTCAGGTCGGGGGGTGACTGCCGCACCTGAGGGTGAGTTAGAAATTGAAATCACGTCTTTTACTCTTATTCGACTCGAAAAATCATGGTTAAATCTGTCATTTTCCTTTTCGTTCTCATTTCATTGCAGTTCCTAAAGAAGTCGCATTTTTCCTTCGTGAGTTGTTATTGCATTTTTTCGTATAGAGATGGGCCTTAATTCTTTTTTTAGTGATTAAATACCATAAGGAATGACATCCGAAAAAATATGAATTAAAATTCGAATTCACACACGGGTTTATCCTAATTATGAATACAAATTTAAATTTCGGATATCTAAAATATAAATTCTAATTCCAATTTTATTCAAATATTCACACATATGAATACGTTTTCAAATACTTTTAAAAGTTTATTTTTAATGCAATCTGGCACGATTTGTAGCTTAAAATAAACGCAAAATCAATACACAAAATTATGCATTGATTCCGCAACTCTGATTTTTCAAAAAACGATACTCTGACGAACGAAATAATTAAATTGAAAAAATCATTGTTGCAATACCTTGATTTTGCTACAACAAAAACACTTGCCCGAAGGCGGGAATTAGCAACATAATGAAAGAATTTTTGAATACCAATCAAGTATTGGAATCTAAATGTGAACTTTTGAATACGAATTTGAATTTCCAATGTATTTGTAATTCTAAATTCCAACTAAAATATTTTTCTGACAAAAATATGGATACTAATTTCGATTAAAATACTGAAAAATATGAATATAATTCCGATTTGAATTCCAATACCGATTCGGATGTCATACCTTGTTAAATAATATTTGACTCATCCATATGCACACTGTTACAATTTAATCTTGTGTACTTTTGGACATTTTCCAGGAGCCAACAAGTCCATCGAGATGCTGGAGTGTTAGTAATTTTTGAAATTGGTTTACACTGATTTATTTTTGAATTGTGACGACTTTTCAAAATGTAACTAAATATGCTTCAAAATGCATTTCAGTACTCTGGATGATTGGTGGGATGGCCTTTGAAGGTGAGTGTACATAGACATGTGAAAGTGGAGTGAGCAGGGAATTTAGCGGACATCTAACAAACTCTTTCTTTCCTATTACAGAGGAAGGAGTTACCTTGCTGTCCATGCGTGGTAAGACCTACTTTTGATGTCCCGTAGACTGCTGCAAAAGAGAGTTGAGTCCCAAAGAACCTTAATCCAGCATTAACCCCATTGGTGTAGCCTCTGAAGACGCAGAAAGTGCGGGGGCAAGCGAAAGCATGGGCAGAAGCGGAGGCGGAGCAGAGTATGAGTTTGAAGGGGAAGAGGAAGAAGGTGGGAGTATGCCCGCAGGGGACGGAAGTGCCCCCAAGAAGAAGTTGCACACCCGCATCGTGGGCGGGACGAACGCAAAAGCCTATAAATATCCCTCTTTAGTCCTCGTGAAGCACCGAAACATTCACATTTGCTCCGCCACCATCCTCAACGCGAATTGGGTCGTGTCCGCCGCTCATTGCATCGCCACGGACGAGCCCAGTGACTACACTTTGGTCGCTGCCGAGTACAACAAGGACAAGCATGAGGGACCGGAGCAGCAGGTCACGGCCGTCCAAGTCATTGTCCATCCCAAATACGAGTAGGTCCCTGTAGTATTTCAGGAAAAACTGGGATATTTTGGAATATCTTCTATTACCCGTTCAATTACGTGGTAAGAGTTAACTTTGATCTTGTAGCACGGACACGCAAGCCAATGACATCGTCATGTTCCAAGTGAAGCCGCCCTTCCAGTTCAATGACAAGGTGAAGCCGGTGGCTCTTCCCCCGAAGGAGATAGACCCTACGGGTAACTGAACGTGCACCAAAATCCCTTTTAGTTTGCCTACCCCAAATAAAGGGAATTACTGAGCTGACATTTATTTATTTGTGAAGGATACATGTGGTTTGCTGGTTGGGGTCGGCTGAGTGACGGAGGGGATACGCCCGACATTCTCCAGGAGGTGTCCCTCCCCATTGTGCCCTTGGACAAATGTCAGAAGAAGTTGGCGGAGTACCTGGTGACGAAGCGACACATTTGTGCCGGCTTCGAGACGGGGGGCAAGGACACTTGTCAGGGGGATTCGGGGGGACCCATGTACATGGTGGACGATAAGAGTGGGAGTCAAATGATTGTGGGCGTGGTGAGTTGGGGCATCGGCTGTGCCGAGCCCGGCTTCCCTGCCGTGTACACGAGAGTCAGCAAATATCTGAAGTGGATTACCAACAATATGAAGTCCGGAAAATCTATCGCCAGAGCCAAAGGCAAGACGAGAACATTAGGAAGTCCGAGATTCACTTTACCTACAATATTACGTTCCCCAATTTGACGATGAACATTCTTTATTGTCTAATCCATTAATGTACGAAATAATTTCCAGGAAAATCAGCCCGAGGTCGTTCCGTCCAGGCTGCCCCATACAAGTACCCGTCCGTGGTCATAATCAAATCTGGAGGAGACCACGTCTGCGCAGGGACCATCGTGTCCACGGAATGGGTTCTCACGGCCGCTCATTGCCTCGCCTCGGATATTGTGGACGTGTACCAGGTTGTAGCCGGAGACTATAATATGGAGCAGAGCGAAGGCTCGGAACAAGCTCTGTCCGTCCGGAAGATTATCCGACATCCTCAGTACAGGTTAGGACGCACCCAGAAATTCAGGCTATTGTTAATTGAAAAACTCAGTTTTTGAAAATAACAATTAATGGTAATAATTTGGCTGGACATGTTTTATTTGACAAAAAAAATAGCAAAAAGACTCAGGAGAATGACATCGCGCTCCTGAAAATCAATCCACCCCTCACATTCAGCGACAAAAAGATCCAGAAGGCCTTGCTTCCGTTCAAGAAATCTGAGCCGAAATCAGATCTTGTCTCGGTGGGTTGGGGTAAGATTTCGGACAAGGGAGGGATCTCCCCCGTCCTCCAGGAAGTCATCATTTCATTGGTTCGTCCTGATCAGTGTGCCGGATCCCTGAACGTCCCCTACGGGGACAAGATCGTCTGCTCCCTCGTGGGTGGGACCACCATGGGAGACATCTGCCAGGGAGAATCTGGGAGTCCCTTGTACGCCATGAAAGGGGGGAATCTCTACATAATCGGTGTCAGCTCTTGGGGGGAAATGTGCACCCGGCAGGGATCGCCCCGGGTGTACACTAAAGTTGCTTCCTACATCGACTGGATCCAAGACGAGATGGCCCGAAAAGGTATCTACAGATATAAAAGCGAATAGGGTATTACAATGATAATTTCAGACCCTTTAAATTAAATTTAAATTAATCAATTTAATTTCTGCACAGACCTCGGAAGAAGCGCTTCGGGGAATGTGGGTTTGGCCAGGGCGGATCCGGGCAGATTCACATCTGTGGCCATGCTGAAATTGAGTGGTGTCCACACCTGTTCGGGAGCGATCATTGACAAGGAATGGATCGTCACGGCCGCCCACTGCATGGTCAGTGACAAGCCCTCGGACTACATTGTGTCTGCGGGTGTGTACAACAAAGGAAAGAAGGATTTGACACAACAAAATGTCATGGTCAGTAGCATTCTGGTTCACGAGAATTACAGGTGATCATTTTTCCTATTTGAGACATATTTTACATAATGCTTACCTGAGACAGTTCCATTTTTCCGCAATTAATCCACATTTTGTAGCATGTTGTACGGAACAAATGACGTGGCTCTCTTGCGGGTAGATCCTCCCTTTCAGATGAACAGTGCTGTTCAACCAGCTAGTCTCCCCACAAGAGTTTACACCATCAAGGGTATTGCGCTTTTCTATATATTACTATACATATTTTATATTATCTTTCGGCCAACTCTTCACTCCGAGATTCCTAATTCTATTATTTCCCCTAAAATGTTTGTGTATGAGATAATTACTTAAATAATTGCAGGGCAAGCGACGGTCGCTGGATGGGCCGTGAATATGGGCTACGACAAAGCATCTGCGCCCAATGTCCTTCAGGCGGCGGAATTGTCTGTGGTTGATAATAGTCAATGTGCCCTGGACAGTCATACTGACACCAGAATGATCTTGTGTGTGAAAGGCGGAGGGCCATCCCGGAGTCCTTGTCTGGGAGATGACGGTGGTCCATTGTTCAACATGAATCCAGGGGGCGTCCAAATGCTGGTGGGACTAGCTCGAATGCGGAAATGTCAGGATTCTCCCGGGACAGTGTCCTACACGAACTGGTACAAGTACCTCCCATGGGCTTTGCGTAGTATGCAGCAAAAAGCAGGTTGAAGATGCTCTAGTTATTTTTCCGTTCCTGTATAAACGTCCTTTAACAGACAGTTCTGCTCCTGGAAACAATTAACAATGGTTTTGTTCCTCAAAGTTTATGTGGAGCGAGCCTTTAATGGACAAAATGCGGCTGCGTACGAGTTCCCTTCAATGGTCATTATCGGGGTGAAACGGGCTCCCAAATGCGCCGGGGCACTGCTGAGTCCCAACTTTGTCATTACGTCCGCGAGCTGCGTGGCTGGGACGCAAACGCCCAGCTTGTTGGTCCGGGCTGGAGTGTCCGATGTCATGGGCGATTACGATGATAATGAGCAGGAGTCCTGGGTCACGGCTGTATTTGTTAGTCCACGGCAAAGGTATTTCTGCAGTTATGTTTCACGGATACTGAAAATTATTAGCAGTATTTTCAACAAGGTATGACATCCGAACCGGTTTTCCAATTCTAATCGGAAATATATTCATATTTTTCAGTATTTTAATCGGAATTATATTCATATTTTTCAGTTCTTTAATCGGAATTAGTATCCATATTTTTGTACAGAAAAATGTTTGAATTTCAGAATGTATTTATAACTACAAATACATTCGAAATTCAAATTCGTATTCAAAATGTTACATTTGGATTCCGATACTTTATTGGTATTTAAAAATTCTTTCATTATGCTGCAAATTCCAGCCTTCGGGCAAGTTTTTTTTTGTGCAAAATCAAGGTATTGCAACTTTGATTTTTTCAATGATAATTGACAGTAATATAACTATTTCGTCCGTAGAAGCACCGATTTTTGCAAAATCAGAGTTGCGGAATTAATTTATAATTTCGTATATTAATTTTGCGTTTATTTTAAGCTACAAATGTCAGATTGAATTAAAAATAAACGTTTAAGAGTATTCAAAAAGTATTTGAATACGTATACGTATTTGCGAATATTTGAATAAAATTGTATTGGAATTAGAATTTATATTTTAGATATCCGAAACTTAAATTTGTATTCATAATTAGGAAAACTCCGTATTTTAATTCGAATTTTAATTCATATTTGTTCGGATGTCGTTCCTTGAGTTTCTAATTATTAAAATAAGGTAACAACATGATCTTCTATTTTATAAACGCCGCAGCGACAGCAATAACGTTGCTCTTCTGAGACTTGCCAGTCCTTTCCGGATAAATCAGTACGTGAATACTGTCAGCGTGGACGGATTTGCGGATACTAGTAAGCCGTATTTAAATTGTATCCACCGTCAAAATCAGGCAAGAACCGTGCAGGAAGTTTCCTTAAGTATTGTTAATGCATTGTTAATGCCTGTACATATACAGATGGACTAAATACCGTTGGATGGGGCCTGGAATGGGGTCAACAAAGATTGTACACAGCCCAGAAGTTTGTCTTGACTCAGGCCTCGGACGCGGAGTGTGGCGTTCGGGATCCGGATAATTTTGTCTGCCTCAGAAACAACAATGGGGGCTCCGGGGCGTGTCTGGGGGATCGCGGGAGTCCCGTTTACACCAGCGATGGGCGACTTGCCGGTATCGTCTCCGCCGAAAGCGTTTGTGGGCAAGGCGGGAATCCGGGGAAGGTCATGTTTGTTGGCAATCAGAATAAATGGATTCAACGGATCATGAAAAAGAGCGGCCGGGGGGCAAAGGATACAAGTGCGTTCATTTCCCTTCTTAAACAAACAAACATACCTTTTTTGAGGTCATTTTTTGGGTCATTTTTATTCTATTTCTTAAAATGCTCTCTTACATTTCTTGCAGCTTTGAACGTGAAGCCTAAATTTTACTAAACAGTTGCAATGGGTTCAGCACATTTTAATGAAATTGTAAAATTTCGGAGATTAATTATTATTAATGAATTACTTGACACTGGAATAAAAAATCCAATTTTTCCTCCTTGTTTGTACTGCTAATTACGTGTAAATTCTCGAGATTTCTATACTCCACAATGCGAAGAATTGGGGACAATGCCACATTGTTCACAGCCGTCATAATGACTTTCACTTCCATGTATAAATATATAAATTTAGGCCGAACATGTAAACATACTTGACTCTGAACATGGGAAACAATGGATGCATTTAGTAACCCTTTTCCACAAACTCCATGGCCATAGAGCGTATCTGATCAAAAAGGGAATGAAACGGAAGTAACCACAGCTCTTGCAATATGTCAAGGCAAACCCTGACCGCCTTGCTCCTCACCTTCTCAATTGGTATGAACAGGTATTCGTTCGAATTAATAATTATTACTGCTAATTGAATTTATTTCAAGCATGGAAATACTATTTCCGACATATTATTATTTGATTATTCTTGATTTGGTCTCCGCAGGTGGATGTCTCAGCGGCGATGACTTGGCCATTTCCCAAGCGCTGGCAAACGTCGTCTGTAATTCCATGGAGGAATTCGAGAGCACCGGGGAATTACCGGAGCCAGTGAGGGAGAAGGAGGCGGATGATGACACGGCTGGGTCATGTGTCACTTTCTCCTGGAACAAGTGTGGTGGGTGGGAAGCAAATTAAGATGTACATAGTTTATTGTATCTGCTAATCATGCTCACGTGTATCATGTAGCTAGACCTGAATGCAATCCTTTCAAGATCAAGGACTGTGTTGAAGGCAGATCTGGCGGGCATTTCCGGGAAGAAAGCGGCAATCTGGAATGTGAGTGAGAAACAAAACGTGTAAAAAAACAAAACATGTAAAAAAAATTGCGACTTTTCATCTTTCGTATCACTTGTATTTATTTATAATAGTTATTTATAATGCTGATCCCTAGCTGAGGAAGGTGAGCTGGAAAATAATCGGGAGAAGGGCTCCAGAATTGTTGGGGGTCAGAATGCACCCAGGTACAAGTATCCCTCTTTGGTCCTTCTCAAACTGGACAATCAGCACGCCTGCAGCGGGACGATTCTCTCCAAGGATTGGGTCCTCACAGCAGCGCATTGCATCCTCACGGAAGTCCCGGATCGGTTTCAATTCGTGGCGGCGGAGCACAACAAGGACAGACATGAAGGATCGGAGCAAACCGTGACCGGCTCCAGAGTAGTCGTGCACAAACAGTATGAGTAAGAAGTGATCTTTCAACGAATTTAAATACTGCCTTTAATCCCTTTTTACACGAGTTACAATTATTCCTTGAATAACTGTTTGAAATATCAAGAAATGTCCTTATTTCCTTATGGTAGTGACCAAACGCAGGCGAATGACATTGCCATGCTTCGGGTCACGCCCGCCTTTCGCTTCAATGACAAGGTCGGGGCAGCAGCGTTGCCTGCGCCGTCCTTCGAGCCATCCGGTGAGTTGGAAAGGATTGGAGAGCTGTACGTATACCGCATGTTCGCCGAAACACGCAACTGGCTCTTCTCCTTGTAACTTCTCTACCAAAAAGGCGAAGACACGAGAGCATTAGCTTGTCGGAGTGCTAAGAAGTCCAGCTTTCAGAATTGATAAGTAGTTTTATTCAAAACTTTAAGTTTTAAAATAATGGCAAGTGAAACGCATTAAAACAATCACATGTTAACATTTAGGGATTAACAAATTCTCGTCCTGTGCAATTTTAGTTTTTGCAATATTTTCGGGATCTTAATGAGATTTTGTATTTTTTTTTCACTCCTCGTTCTTATTCGAAATTATCCATGAGCTGCAAAATTCAATTTCTATCTGGATATTTTACTCCAAAAAATTTTACTTTCTAATCAGAGATAAAAAACTTGAATTTAATACTTGCAGGAAGATTTAATTATCCAGAACCTTTACCCGTTTATCAACGTCACTGTAAAACTTACGAAATTGATAATGACAAATATTGCGGGAAATTAATGATTATTTGACTCTGCAATATCCACATCATTCGGAGTTTCCTTCGCGCCGGTAGATTATTACCGAAAAGTTCCTTAAAACACTTCTTTGCGGGTTGCGCTTGCTGGCGGTGTCGTTTGCTAACATGGAAAAAACTTCATGGTTTTATGTTCCCATACCTTTTGAAGGGAAATTTTTCAGATGAAAACACTTGCCAATTCTGAAAGCCTGACTTTTTAGAATTCCAACAAACTATCATTTACAATCCGAAAATATTGCATCAATTAAAATTGCTCAGTACGAAAATTTGTTAACCCCCATATGTTAACATGGGATTCTTGTAACGCGTTTCACTTATCATTATTTTTAAATTTAGTCGCTTCGAATAAAATTAATTATCAATTCTGAAAGCTTGACTTCTTAGCACTTCAACATTGTAGTGCTCTCCTGTCTACACCTTGTGATACAGAAGTTATAGCCAGAAGAGCTGGTTGCGTTTTTCGGCGAACAAACGGTACATTTGGTCAATTCCAGACTTATTTCCTTGAGCAACCAAAGGAGGTCAATATGTGTCTTTGTCTCCTGATAGGGAGCATGTGGTTTGCGGGTTGGGGACGTCTGGAGGAAGGTGGGGATACTCCGGACATTCTCCAGGAAGTCCAACTCCCGATCTACAACCACACAAAGTGTAAGAGTCGACTCCAGAACTACTTTGTGACGGACAAGCAGATCTGTACCATGCAAAAGGGCGGGGGGAAGGACACGTGTCAGGGAGACTCCGGAGGTCCAATGTACTACATGTCCAAAGCATCTGCGGGGCAGGTCGTTGTCGGGATTGTGTCCTGGGGCATTGGCTGTGCCGAGAAAGGTCACCCGGCCGTCTACACTCGCGTCACTGCCTACTTGGATTGGATCAAGAACAACTTGAAACTCTCTCAGAATGATGGTAAGCTGAATGCAAGACAAGAAACATATGACTCCACTTGTCTTTCACAATTCACTGTAACTTTCTCTACAATTTGTGTAAGCTTGTTCAGGGCAGGGTCGAGCAATAAGTGGGCGCTCGGTGTTGGGTCGGACATCCCTGCCACACAAATACCCTTCCATCCTCCTCATGAAAAAGGACGGCGTGGACATTTGTTCTGCTACCATTTTGGCGTCCCAATGGGCTGTCACTGCCGCCCATTGCCTGGGCGTGGACGATGAGGAAACGCCCCGACCAGAACAGTACACCTTCGTGGCGGCGGAGCACAACAAATTGCAAGAGGAAGGCTTCGAGCAGAAACTTCAGGTCATCCAAATCGTCATTCATCCCCAGTACAGGTATGTCCTCTTGAAACGAAAAATTAGTTAATTGTTAGATCCAAGGTATGACATCCGAATCGGTATTCCAATTTCAATTGGAATTATATTCATATTTTTCAGTATTCCAGTTGGAATTCTATTCATATTTTTCAGTGTTCCAATCGGAATTCTATTCATATTTTTCAGTGTTCCAATCGGAATTATATTCATATTTTTCAGTGTTCCAATCGGAATTATATTCATGTTTTTCAGTATTCAAATCGGAAATATATTCATATATGTATTTCCGCACTATAATCGGAATTAGTATCCGTATTTTTGTCACAAAAATATTTTGATTGGAATTTATAGTTATTCGTATTCGAATTCGTATTCAAAAGTTGACATTTAGATTCCGATACTTTATTTGTATTCGAAAATTCTTTCATTAGGATGCTAATTTCCACCTTCGGGGAGGTTTTTTTTCAAAATCATTGTATTGCAACAATGTTTATTTCAATTGACAGTAACATAACTATTTCGTCCGTAAAAGCATCAATTTTTGCAAAATCTGAGTTGCGGAATGAATTTATAATTTTGTATATATTGATTTTGCGTTTATTTTAAGCTACAAATGCCATATTGTATTAAAAATAGACGTTTAATGTATTCGAAAAGTATTGATTAATAAAATTGTATTGGAATTAGAATTTATATCTTAGATCCGAAATTTTAGATCCGAAATTTAAATTTGTTTTTATAATTAGGAAAAACCCGTATTTTAATTGGAATTTTAATTCATATTTTTTCGGATGTCAGACCAAACAAAGCGCAAAATAATGCCAGCGGCCCTAGTATTGTTTTTAACGTCCCTCTGAATTTTTAGTTCAGACATCCCGCAAAACGATATCGCGTTGATGAGGTTCAACCCGCAGGTGGCGTTCTCGAACCGAAAAACCCAGAAGGCCCTCCTGCCCCCCAAGCAATATGAGGCATCTGGGAAGTTGTGGATCGCAGGTTGGGGGAAGTTGGATGACGACAACGGGCATTCTTCCAGCACTCTCCAGGACGTGGATGTCCAGGTGGTGGATTCCAGCACCTGTGTCCAGTGGTTGCAGGAGCCGGAATTGAACACCAACAACATCATCTGTGTCAGTTCCATTGAAGGGCGGAAAGAGACTTGTCAAGGGGATTCCGGAGGACCCTTGTACAGTGTCCATGGTGGCAATCACTACATCGTGGGCGTCGTGTCCTTGGGCTTGGGATGTGCCGACAAAAAAAGTCCAGGGATTCACACCAAAATCTCTTCCTACTTGGACTGGATAGAAAAAACCATGAATTCGTCGGATAAATGTAAGGGGGTGCTTTTAAAATTATTTTAAATCTATCATCCAGAATTGCTAGAAATGGAGATTTATGCGACTAATTAAATCATTCTTATTTATTTAATACGGGACAGCATAGTTATTGATTTATGAGCCTTTTTCAGCTGGCAGAGGCTTGTTCAAAACGGTGATTGGAGGCGCTGCCGCCGAAAAGCAAGTATTCACCTCCTTAGTGACTTTATCCGTGGCCGGGGAGCACGTTTGCTCTGGCGCAATCATCAACAAGTTCTGGGTCATTACGGCCGCCCATTGCATCACCAGCAACAATCTCTTTGATTATGTCCTCACCGTTGGAATGTACGACAAACTCAGCGCGGATCCCGGACGTCAGGCGTTGCTCTTGAAGGGGGTCGTATTCCACGATAATTACAAGTACTTTCTCTTTATTTTTGTCTTCTTTTTTCTCCTTTCTCTTTATTTTTGTCTTCTTTTTTCTCCTTTCTCTTTATTTTTGTCTTCTTTTTTCTCCTTTCTCTTTATTTT
>JAQGBT010006975.1:0-11638 GCA_034698585.1 Disparrhopalites patrizii | reverse complement strand
AGAAAAATGAAAGAATTGCAAATTAAGAGAAAATGGAAAGAAATGAAAAAATAAGAGAAAAATGAAAGAATTGCAAATTAAGAGAAAATGGAAAGAAATGAAAAAATAAGAGAAAAATGAAAGAATTGCAAAATAAGAGAAAAATAAAAGTTGAAAAAACAGGGTAAAAATAAAAACAGAAAAAATAAGAGAAAAATAAAAGTTGAAAAAACAGGGTAAAAATAAAAACAGAAAAAATAAGAGAAAAATAAAAGGTGAATAAAATCGTAGAAAAATTCAGGAAAAAAGGGGAAACACGAAGTATAAAAACAGTAGGAAAAAATACAAGAATAATATATACAGGAGAAACATTCAGAGCGAATATGGAGAAGAACAATGCAAGAGAAAAATAATTAGAAAAAAATTCAGAGGGAATATAAAGGAGAAAAATAATGAATAAATAAAGGGGAAACATTAAGGAGAACAATAACGAAACAAATAAAGATGAAATATAAAGGAGAAACATCAACGAGAAAAATATAGGGAAAATATAAAGGCGAAAATTAAAATGAGAAAATAGAAGGTAAAAATAATATTAAAAGGAGGAAGATTTTTTTTCGGGCCTTTTAAAATAATCCGGTGGATCCGAGAAAGAAAGAAAAATCCAGGAAATTAAAACATTTAGCAACATTTCCTCCAGAGTAACTTTTGACACTTTCCCCCATTTGCATTTGATTTGCTCCAAAGGAGAAAGCCTCCCGTGTGAGAATGGAACTCTCTCAGAATAATAAGCTGTGAGAAAAAAAGGAGTGGGAATCAAGTTTTTATCACTTGTGAAAATTCTTATGTATGACTTAATATTCCCCTTTCGCACACGTTTTGGGCTGGATATATGTGAGAAAAAGGTAATATTGTCTGTGTGCGTGGAAAGACTTTTTTTTCTCCACCATTTGAAGGGATAAAAAAAAAGTCCTGTTTCAAGTGCTTCATATCCTCCTCAAAACCACGTGAACAATGTCTCGCACACTCCTTCCAAAATTCTCTCTCCATTCCCAACAAATCTTACGACCACATTCACACACGCCACCAAAACCCATGGAATATGACAGGAGTATGAGGGGAGGGGAAGTCAAGTGCCATGAGATCACTTCAATCTTTCCAAATAGCATTCCTTCATAAGAGAATGGGAAAAAAGAGGAAGAAGGAGACAAAATACTAAAATTCAGAAATAAAAAAACGGGTGCGAAATTTAAAAAAAAAGTAAAAATGGATAAACTCAAGAGAAAGGGAGAGAATAAAGAGATAGAATTGGGAGAAAAGCTAAGTGCAAATTCAGGGGAAGAGGATGAAAGATGAAAAAAGCTCAGCAGAAAAAAAGGAAACGGAGATAATCCAAGGAAAATAAATATAAAACCGATCAAATTTATTGAGGTATCAAAAATTCCGGGAAAATAAGCAGAAATTAAAAATAGAGAGAGACACATTTAGAAAACCGAAAACAACAGAAATTAAAAATGCAGACAATTTTGTTTTACAGAACAGAAAATAGTCGAAATTAAAACTGTAGAGAAAACCATTTAGAAAACCGAAAATTATGGAAATTATAAATGCAGAGAAAATCATTTAGAAAACCGAAAAAAATAGAAATTAAAAATGCAGCGAATTTTGTTTTACAAAATCAAAAATAGAAGAAATTAAAAATGCAGAGAATTTTGTTTTACAAAATCAAAAATAGAAGAAATTAAAAATGCAGAGAAAAACATTTAGAAAACCAAAAATAATAGAAACTAAAAATGCAGAGAAGAATATTTAGAAAACCGAAAATTATAGAGATTATAAATGCAGAGAAAATCATTTAGAAAACCGAAAAAAATAAAAATGATAAATGCAGAGACAAACATTTAGCAAACCAACTGAAAATAGTAGAAATTAAAAATGCAGATAAACGATTGGGAAAACTGAAAATAATAGCAATTAAAATTGCAGAGAGAAACAATTTAGAAACCCGAAAATAATAGCAATTAAAATTCAGAAGAAAAAAAATTGAGAAAAATGAAAATATTAGAATTTAAAAATGCAGAAGAACAGAATTGAGAAAAACGAAAATACTAATATTAGAATTTAAAAATTAAGAAAACCAAAGAGAAAATTCGGGAGAAGAAGGATCGTGGACATGCGAAAAAGGAAAATGAAGTTAAAATGATTTCACCTCGAGAAATATCGAAGAGAAAACAAAACAAATAGAGAAAGCAAATCTGGGCAAATGACAAGTTTGAGATTGGTGAAAGTGGAGAAGAAAAAAGGAATGGAATTGCTGGTAGCTATGATTGAGCTCGACAATTGACTGACAGTGACAATAACGGAGGTGTAGATAACGTGAAGCCCTTGAAATAAACTTTTCCCTCCGTCTCCACATTATTTTTCTCTCTCCTTCTCTCTTTTTCTCTCTCTTTGTCTGAAGTTTTTGAATGGTGTAAAACGCCGTAATATTGTGCGTGGTGCGTGAACGCATGTGTCTAACATTCGTGAAAGAATTTCCCCTTCATTTATTAACAAACTGAAAGAACTCAAAACTTTCTTTCACACAAGACTTTCCCCTTGTAGGTGCAACTTTCCAGCGGAAACCTCGTCCTCCACTTTATTTTCCCACATAATATAAACACGTACAAAAATAGATATTTAATATTTGCTACACGCCATTGTTTTATTTCATATTTTGCCCTATGAAGACAATAAATAACCAGGTTCAAAAAATCGTTCTTTTTCCGGAGAATGCGCTCCCCCACAAATAGAGAGAAATGGAAAGAAGCAGGAATGGAATAGAATGGCACCAGAATACAGGAGAAACAAAATGGAAAGCAAGAAAAATAGAAAACAAAAGAAAGGAAAGTAAAACAAACAGTAGAAACAAGCAAGCGATAGCGAAAACGAGACAATAAATACAAAATACAGAATGTAATATACACATTCAGAAACAAATGCAGAAAAAAGAGATAAAAATTCCGAAAAACAAAATATAAAAATGCAAAAAAAAAAAAGAAATACAAAAATGCAGACAACAGAAATATAAAAATTCAGTAAAAATAAATACAAAAATGCAGTAAAATAAAATACAAAAATTCAATAAAACTGGACAAAAATTCAGTAAGATAAAATACAAAAATGCAAAAAAAAAAGAAATACAAAAATGAAGACAACAGAAATATAAACATTCAGTAAAAAGAAATACAAAAATGCAGTAAGATAAAATACAAAAATTCAATAAAACAGGACAAAAATTCAGTAAGATAAAATACAAAAATTCAATAAAACAGGACAAAAATTCAGTAAAATAAAATACAAAAATTCAATAAAACAGGATAAAAATTCAGTAAAATAAAATACAAAAATTCAATAAAACAGGACAAAAATTCAGTAAAATAAAATACAAACATTCAATAAAACTGGACAAAAATTCAGTAAAATAAAATACAAAAATTCAATAAAACTGGATAAAAATGCAGAAAAAAGGACAAAGCTTCAGAAAACTTGACGAAACTTCATAAAACAGGACGAAAATCTAAAAAACTGGATAAAAATTTAGAAAAATGAGATGAAAATTCAGAAAAGTTGATGAAAATGCAGAAAAAAGGACACAAATGCGTCTAACAAGGGACAACATGTCGAATGCAAAAGAGAGAAATTGCACAAGAGAAAGGAGCAAAAGTGCAGAAAAAAGAAAGCAAAACTTCAGAAAACAAACAAAGCAACTGCAGAAGATAGGAGAAGAAAATCGAAAAATACGAGTGAAAAATGCTGGAAAGAGAAGAAAAAAATGCATAAAACAAGCGAAATACAGCCAAATGACAGAAAGAAAACAATGACAAAACTAAAGTCCACAATGGTATAAATAGTGGACACAAACCTTAGCAGAAAAGGAGAACAAAAACCAATTAGCGAATATCCAGAGAAAGCAAGAAAAGAAGGAAATACATACAGTGAGAGAGCAAAGACGCGAGGGTAAAAGGTAGTAAAATTGGATTTTCGCAAACGACCAAGCTGAGAGATGGTCTGAACTCATCAAGAAATAGGGTGAGGAAGTGAGGAAGACGCGGACGTTTCATCTCTTTAGAAAGACAAGACTTAATCAGCTCCCCCAGCCTTTTGGTCCATGTTTGGCGGTGTGTAAAAGTGGGTGAGGAGAGACAGATCGGGAGAACTCACATAACATCTAAATAGTGGCCAGAATTCCATTAAATTTCCATTTCCTATTAGCTTAAAGCATTTTACACGCTTTCTCAACTTCCTTTTCATCCCGTCTTTCTCTCTCGGCCCTCTCTTTCTCTGCACCCTTGACTGTGTTGTAAAAAAATCTTCTTAAGAAAAAAGAATATATAAAATAAGGAGAAAGTTTGTGTGTAGCCGTCATGAAACGTTTTACGACATCCACGGGTTTTTACACCATTTGGCACTCCTTTTTATTCTTATTTTCTATCCAAACTTCTCTCTCCTTCTATCTTTCTCTCTCCTTTTTTCTCTCTCGCTTTCTTTCTCTCTCTTTCTCTCACTTTCTCTCACTTTCTCTCACTTTCTCTCACTTTCTCTCTCCTTTTCTCTTTCTTTGGCCTTCTATTTCTCTGTCCTTTTCTCTCTCTCTCGATTATTCCTCTTTCTCTCTCTCTCGATTATTCCTCTTTCTCTCTCTCTCGATTATTCCTCTTTCTCTCTCTCTCGATTATTTCTTTTTCTTTTTTTTTTCTCTCTCTCTCTCGATTATTTCCCTTTCTCTCTCACTCGATTACTTTTCTTTCTGTCTCCATTATTTGTCTGTTTCTCTTTTGCTCTGTCTTTCTCTCTCTCTCTCTATCGCTTTCTCTTTTGATCTCTCTCCTTCTATCTCTGGCTTTCTCGTTCGGTCTCTCTCTCTCTCGATTCATCTTTCGGTCTCTCTCCTTATCTCTCTCGCCTTCTTTTTTGGTTATTTTTTGGTCTTTCTCCCTCGTTCTCGTTATATTTTTTGTCTCTGCCTCAATTCTTTCTTTCACTTCCCGTCATTCCCTTTTTCTCACACTCCTTCCACTCTATTTTTTCCCTTCAACACAAGCCAATTCACATTGAAGAGCATGGAAGAGTGAAAGAGAGAGAAACCAGAGTGAAAGGAGAGACTTTATTAGAAGTAAAACCAGCTCAGGCAGCCGCAAAAAAAAGTTGGGAGTAAAAAAAAAGCGAAAGGAGAAATGTTACGACTTTTTTTTAACACGGTAGCTGGTGAAATGCATTTTCTTCACAAAGGATCAACGTCCATGATTTCCCCTATAGATTGACATCCGAGTAAACATAAACACTCGCCATCTCCAACTCCTCCGCCTCCTCCCATCCTCTCCTGTCACCGAGCCCAAAGAGAGGAGAAAGAGTTTTTTTTCGCACTTTCCTCACAAATCGAAATAAACCATGCACTCACTATGGCAATACTTACGAATTGCCCAAGGATTTTTTTCTTCTTGGGTTTCGTCTTCTCTCCTTTTTTTGCAATCTTTAACTTTCGGTGACTTTTCCCGTCTTTCTTTGGGTTACTTTTCAGTATCGCTTTTTGTTGACTTTGTCTATTATTTTCCAGTGCTTTTTCACTCCTTTTTCTTTCTTGCACTTCTTTTTGGTCCATATTTCTTATTGATCCCTCTTTTTTCTTCCATCTGCTATTGATTCCTCTTTTTGCATTCATTTACGCTTTTTATTTTTTGACCTTTGTTTAATTTTCTCATGCAGTCTCTGTTTATTTTTCTGGCGCTTTCTTTTTGTATTTTTCTGGCGCTTTCTTTTTGTATTTTTCCGGCGCTCTCTTGTTGTATTTTTCTGGTGCTTTCTTTTTGTATTTTTCTGGTGCTTTCTTTTTGTATTTTTCTGGCGCTTTCTTTTTGTATTTTTCTGGTGCTTTCTTTTTGTATTTTTCTGGCGCTTTCTTTTTGTATTTTTCTGGCGCTTTCTTTTTGTATTTTTCTGGCTCTTTTCTTTTGTATTTTTCTGGCGCTTTCTTTTTGTATTTTTCTGGCGCTTTCTTGTTTTAATATTTTTCTGGCGCTTTCTTTTTTTAATATTTTTCTGATGCTTTCTTTTCTATTTTTCTGGTGTTTGTTTTTTCATTTTCTGGTCATATCTTTCTTTATTTTTTGTCACTTTCTCTCTTTATTTCTCTGGTAATTTCTGCCTTTATTTTTCTGGCGCTTTCTCTCTTTATTTTTGTGATATTATTCGCTGGATTTTTATGTTGTTTCATATCTTTATTTTTCTATCGCTTGCTATGTATTTTTGTCTTGCTGTCTAGTCATTTCATAACTTTCTCTATTTATTTCGCCGTTGCTTTCATCTTTTATCTTGTTCCTGCCTGCGTCTTTTTTTTGCCTTTTCTCTTTGTGTTGCACGTTCTTCCTCTTTTATAGCTTTCTCCATTTATTTTCCGTTTGTTTTCCTTCCTTATATTTTCTTTCGTTTTTTAAAAATGTATGCCTGACTTTCTTTTTACATTTTATCTGCGTTTTACTAGTTATATTTTCTCTATTTTCTCTTTTCTCTTAATTTTGTCCTTCAATATTGCCTTACTTTCTCTATATGACTGTTTCCCGTGCTTTCTCTCCTTCTTCGGATTTTTATTAACCGACTTCCGTTTTTAATTTTATGTTTTACTCGTCTCTTTCTTTTAGTATCTTTTTCTTTGATCCTTCCTCTCTTCACTCTCTCTCTCGCAGTTTCCCTTCCGACTTGTAATCTCATTTGCCATCTCCTTGCCCTTCTCACCCGCCCGCGACCTTTCAGGCTTTCCCGACTCCAAAAAACCGCAAAAGAGTCAATCCCCTATTTTCACCTAATACATTCCAAGCCAGCTTTACCCGAATTCGCCCGGTTCAGCATTTTATATCTAATCTACAAAAACCTGCTTCCTCTCTGAGACTCCTACGTTTTGTCCTTCCTCCATATTTCCATCTGATAGACCCTCCTTTCCTTATCAAACGCTCCTCCTGTCGTCTCTATGTTTGTAGAAAAAATAAATAATTCGGAACAACGAAGAAAATCAAATATTTCTAGACAGGAATTGAGATTTGCCCCTTGCTTTTCCTAATCCTGTTGTTCCCGATTTCCGCAATTTTTTTCGGATCCAAATAAATATGGATAACATTTGAATACATTCCCCCTGGAAATCTGTTGTGCTCCAGTGTCCCCAAAAAAGGGGACAAAGCCACAAAGAGAAAGCTTGTAAAAAGGAGAAACGTTTCCATCCATACGATTTCCCTGGAGAAGATGGGATGATAGGGCACAGAAAGGCGCCTGGAACCGAAAGCAATCCAATATCTCCCGGGATATTTCTTCTGGAACTTACCCCCGAAAATCCTTTTTATACAAAAGGATCAAGATACTCCAAAAAAGGATGCCAAAAATCAGAAGGTGAATCATTGAGTGTTTTTTCATATACAAATGAAGCATTCTTTTTTTTTTTAGGATTTATTTATCCCTCATTTTTCTAAGGGGATTCTTCCCTTCCCCGAAATATTCATATATTTAATGGCATCGGGGGATGTCAAGGGACTCATTGACAAAGCCTTTCCTCTTCACAGCCTCGTCTCGGAGGAGATTAGACAACTCTCGTGGGGGGAATACTTTGAAGAGGGAAGGATCATTACTATGCCAAAGGTACCGGAGCATTTACCGTGTAATCTCCACCCACCGGCAATACTTTCAATAATGACCCGCACATTGTCACCATCCTCCCGAAGAGATTCCTCATTCCCATCATTGCCTTCGTGGCTAAGAGGCTCCAGGTAAATTCTCTGATCATTCCAGGACACCTAACTCACGATAAGAGACCTCCACAGAGCAGAGGCTCGTTATAACGGTTGCCCTTATAACCGTTCTCACTCTATAGCAGCAAAAAAGGCTCATCTCGATAACTTTCTCCAATTTTTAACATAGAAATGTCTGTTTTCTATACCGGTTCT
The DNA here is from genome assembly GCA_034698585.1 of Disparrhopalites patrizii. Lineage (NCBI taxonomy): Eukaryota > Metazoa > Arthropoda > Collembola > Symphypleona > Sminthuridae > Disparrhopalites > Disparrhopalites patrizii. Next base: position 3,692 of record JAQGBT010006975.1, on the reverse strand, counting down.
TCTTTATACAATCGCCTCTCCTTATAACGGCCTCGCTTATAGCAGTTCTCACTCTATAGCAGCGAAAAAGGCTCCCCTCGATAACTTTCTCCAATTGTTAACATAGAAATGTCTGTTTTCTATACCGGTTCTTCTTTATACAGTCGACTCTCCTTATAACGGCCCATCTTATAACAGTTCTCACTCTACAACATCAGCAAAAAAGACTTCCCTCGAAAACTTTCTCCAATTGTTAACACAGAAATGTCTTTCTTCAATGTCGGTTCTTCTCTATAACGTCCAAAATATTCTGCTTTATAGGGTTCTGGTATTAAGAGAGTCGACTTTCTAACAGCATTCACGCTATAACAGTCTTCACAAATCCCCGAACGGTTTGCAATGATAAAATCCTTCTCTATAACGGCGATTTTATCCCAGTTTTTCCTCGATAACGGTTAGGTTTTGAATCTCCCGCCATGAAACATCTTTCCCTATAACATAATTAGGCCACTTTCCCTATAACGGCCTCCCTTATGACAGTACTGACTCTACAACAGCAGCAATAAATGCTACCCCAAAAGCGTTTTGCATTTGTTAATACTCAAATATCTATTAGATATCTATTTTCTAACGGTCCTTCTCTATAACCGCCCAAATTTGCTGCTTTATAAGGTGCTGTTATAGAGTGAATCGATTATATGCAATGGAGGCCCTCTATAACAAGTCTCGTTATAACAACATCGCTACATATTATTATTATCCACCCTCCGTACACGTAAAATACATATTTAATGTTCCCTTGAACAACATTTCCCAGTAACAATATTTTCCCCTTTCCTGTCAGTATTGCTATAGAGAGACTCCGCTGTAACGGCCTTGTATTCTCCTCCGTATGAGTTTTCTCTATCACGGCTAAACGGAGCTCCTCTTGGCTAAATGATGGAGTCGAGTGTACCTGGAAATGATGGGACGACATTGACATTGGAGAGGGCTTTGGATCTCTGCTTTACTCATTGCCGGTGGCTTTTAATGGGATGAAATGGAGGAAATATGTATATTGTAATTGCAACTGGGGAGACTCTGGAAGGGATTTTTTTAAGCATGCTTTTAAGCATGCTATTTAGTGAGGACGGGGATGAGGTACTGCTTGCGTCAATGTTCCCTTTTGGATGCACTTTGCTAAGATACCGTCAAGGGGAAATGGTGTGTCCGGAGGGAAAATCGGGGATTTTGGAGGGGAGAGAGAGACATGATGGAGAAAAAAGTCTTTCCGCTTATTCTGCACTGATTGTGAGCTGGAAATTACGAGGCAGCTAGTAGTAAAAGGGAGACAGAGAGACGGAGAGTAATAAAGATGAAACGAGAGAAAGAGAGAACGAAGGAACGCAATGGGAAAGAGGAGAAGTGAAGAGAAAGAGTTACACAATTATAAAGAGGTTAAAAGGAAAATACAGAGAGAAAGAGAGAGAGAAATGGACAGGTAGAAAAAGAGAGAGAAAAAAACAGACAGAGAGAGAAGAAGACAAAGAGAGAAACAGAGAGAGAGAAAAAGAGAGAGGAAGCGAGAGAAAGACAGAGAAAGAGAGAACAAACTAGAGAGAGAGAGAAAAAGAGAGAGGAAGCGAGAGAAAGACAGAGAAAGAGAGAACAAACTAGAGAGAGAGAAAGGGAAAGAGAGAAACAGAGAGAGAGAAAAAATAGAGAGCGAGAAAAAACAGAGAGAGAAAAAAAGACAGAGAGAAGAAGACAAAGAGAGAAACAGAGAGAGAGAAAAAGAGAGAGGAAGCGAGAGAAAGACGGAGAAAGAGAGAACAAAACAGAGAGAGAGAGAGAAAAGGAGAGAGGGAGAGAAAAAATAGAGAGGGAGAATAAACAGAGAGGAAGAAAAAACAGAGATAGAGGTAAAAAAAATATATAGAGAAAAAAAGACAGAGAGAGAGAAATCAGCGAGAGAGAAAAAAACAGAAAGAGAGAAATCAGCGAGAGAGAGGAAGCGAGAGAAAGGCAGAAAAAATAGAGAGAGAAACAGAGAGTGAGAAACAGAGAGAGAGAGAAAAACAGAGGGAGAAACAGAGAGAAAGAGAAACAGAGAGAGAGATAAAAACAGAGAGAGAAACAGAGAGAGAGAGAAAATAACAGATAGAGAAAAAAAGATGGAGACCGAGATAGAGAGAATTAATCTGAAGTTTTAAATCACTAATGCTCTGCGCAATTGTACGCAGAATTTAAAATTACACCGTTTTACTTCGTAATTCATTCGTGATTTGGTCGCGAGTAATTAATTATTTCACTTTTTGTATGTATACACAAAAAAATAGAAACGGAAGAAGAACAGCATTCCACCTGACAGAAAATGCAGGAGGAAATGGGATATTCTTGGAGGCGAAAAAAATGATGGACCACACACGACCTACAAATATGGGGAAATGCAATTTTTATTTCGAGGAAAAAAGCCATAAATAGAATTCTAGCTCACAAAAAAGCCGATTTGGAGAGAAAAAACGTGTATTCGGAGAGAAACGAGGATTCGGAGAAAAGAGTGTGAAAGGAAAGTAAATGGAAAATATGGAGCGGAAATTTAAAATTTGACGTTTGTCAAACAAAACAATTTCCGGGAGTGGCCGAGAAATATACAGACGAAAATGGGGAGCTACAGAGGATTTTTGGGGGATTTTTTTTCGGGGGGAAAAATGGTGAGAGTAAACTCGTGCTTCCAGGAGCACGTGTGGGGGTTTTGGTTGCCGGGGGCAATAATCATTGACAAGAAATGGTTTTGGCAAAGGGAACGAGAGCGAGGGAGAGACAGAGAGAAAGAGAGAGTGTGAGAGAGAGAGACAGAGAGAGAGAGAGGAAAAAAATAAGGAAATGCTAGACGTTCTCTACTTCCTCCACGCCATATACAAAGAATTATAAGGAATTCGATAGATATGAAGCCTTCAATTCCTAAAGACTTTATACAGTCTTTTTTCCTATTTCTTATTGAATTTTTTGAGACATTCCTTGTTCGACTCTCCGCGTGTGATTTATTTTCATATGGCGGATGAGAGGGGAAAATATGAGGGAAAAGTGTGGAGCAAAAAATCAAGAGGAAAAAAATGGAGGAGCATTTCCTACTGTGCCGGGAAACAAGAGGAAAAGTGAATTGAATTTCAAATCAATTTCTCTCTCTCATTCTGCCTTTCTCTCTCTTTCTCTCTCTCATTCTGCCTTTCTCTCTCTTTCTCTCTCTCATCTTCCTTTTTCTCTCTTTCTCTCTCTCATTCTTCCTTTCTCTCTCTGTCTCTCTCTCATTCTGCCTTTCTCTCTCTGTCTCTCTCTCATCTTCCTTTTTCTCTCTTTCTCTCTCTCATTCTTCCTTTCTCTCTCTGTCTCTCTCTCATCTTCCTTTTTCTCTCTTTCTCTCTCTCATTCTTCCTTTCTCTCTCTGTCTCTCTCTCATCTTCCTTTTTCTCTCTTTCTCTCTCTCATTCTTCCTTTCTCTCTCCGTCTCTCTCTCATTCTTCCTTTCTCTCTGTCTCTCTCTCATCTTCCTTTTTCTCTCTTTCACTCTCTCATTTTTTCTTTCTCTTTCTCATTCTGCCTTTCTCTCTCTTTCTCTCTCTCATTCTTCCTTTCTCTCTCTTTCTCTCTCTCTCCTTCTTCCTTTCTCTCTCTTTCTCTCTCTCATTCTTCCTTTCTCTCTCTTTCTCTCTCTCTCATTCTGCCTTTCTCTC
>JAQGBT010006974.1:0-11639 GCA_034698585.1 Disparrhopalites patrizii | reverse complement strand
ACTACAAGAAAGAGATTAAGAGAGAGAAAGAGAGGCAAACTACAAGAAAGAGATTAAGAGAGAGAAAGAGAGGCAAAACACGAGAGAGAGAAAGAGAGGCAAAACACGAGAGAGAGAAAGAGAGGCAAAACACCAGAGAGAAAAAGAGAGGCAACATATGAGATTAAGAGAAAAAAAGAGAGACGATAAACGAGACGAAGAGAGATTACGAGAGAGAAAGGGAGAGAGATGCAAAATGCAAGAGAGAAAAAGAGAGAGAGACGATATACGAGATGGAGAGAGATTAAGACAGAGAAAGAGAGAGAGAAAGAGAGAGAGATGTAATGAGAAAGAGAGAAAGAGAGAGATGTAATGAGAGAGAAAGAGAGAGATGTAATGAGAGAGAAAGAGAGAGAGATGTAATGAGAAAGAGAGAAAGAGAGAGATGCAATGAGAGAGAAAGAGAGAGAGACAGAAAGAGAGCCAGAATGGGAAATAGAATGTGTAATAATGTGCAAGAGAGAGAGAGAGAGCCAGAAACAAACCGAGAGAGAGACCCGAAAAGAGCATGTGTAATGTGCAAGAGAGTCCTTTTCTAAATTTAAATACTGAGAACGACAAAGAAAGAATGCAGTGGAAAAAGATAGAAAGGGCAAGGAAGAGTGAAAAAATGTTTTTTTTGTGTCAGCAAGCAGCAATGGAGAAAAAAAAAGTTTTTAATACACTCGGATGATGATGAGAGTGCACGTCTGTACGGAGGAGCACTTGACAGAAAAACGGTTACATTCAAGTCACACTATGTGCTTGTTAAAAAAAAGTCAAGTAGTGAAGTACGGCTTCAGAGAGAAAAGTTTGGGATTTTTTCTTTTAGATTTTCATTCTGGAGAAAAAAGGGAATTGGAGGGAGAGGGAGTATATTCGTGGATAATAAAATACAGCGGATGTTCCACTCATCAGAGTCATCATCATCCTCTCCATAATCACGATTTGGAGAGTTTTTCCCTCGCTTCATTCTCATATGGGAACGTTTGGAATTCTGACTTTTTCTAATCCTCAATGCTAGAGGCTTGGACGGCGAGAGAGAGACAGCTAGAAAAAATTGGGGAGAAAGAAACGATAATATATTTATCGAAGCAGTAACAACCCTTGTCCTTACGTAAGCTTCAATTGTGGCTGTTTGCCTACTTTCCAGATTTTTTTTCTAGATTCTCACTCTTCCAGGCTTTTATAATAAAGGATGGTTCTGGAAAAATATTAAATTTACCGCTTGTATCTCGCATTTCTGTCGTGTTCTTCATTTTGTTTCTTCCATTTCTGGTTACTATTTCTTACTTTTTCCAATTTCCCTCGCCTTTTTCTCTTTATTTTTTTGCTTTTTATTTTCTCCTCGCATTTTTCTCTTTAATTCTCCCTCTTTATTTTCTCCTCGCGTTTCTCTCTTTATTTATCCTTTTTTATTTTCTCCTCGCGTTTCTCTCTTTATTTCTCCTTTTTTATTTTCTCCTCGCGATTCTCTCTTTACTTCTCCCTTTTTATTTTCTCCTCGCCTTTTTTGCTGTACATGTCTCACTTGTTTTTGTCCGAATTTATTTGTGACTTTCCGTTATTGTTCTATCTTTACTATTACTGACTTTCTCTTTATTTGTTGCCGTTTTCCTTGTTTTTCTCTCTATATTTTTTCCATTTTGTCCCTTTATTTTATACTCATTTTCTTGTGTTTCCGACAGAGTTCGTTCTGTCTCCTTATTCTTAACTTATTTTCAATGTGTTTCCACAACTGCTTCTCCACATTGGGATTTCTCCAGCCGGAGGAAGCCTTATTTATTTCCATTTCCTGGGCCATTCCAGGACGACGCCTCACGTTCAAAGGATTTCCGTGATTATATTCCTCGGGAAATCCCTATTATTACCGCCTCGTACATGAACAAGTCTCCCGCAGAAACACATTTCATCCATTAGAAAAATCAAAATGTTTACCCCACCCCGTCCACCTCGGAGGAATCCTTCCAGGACCAAGAAGATAAAGTATAAAAATATCTTCCTCGTCTTCGCCTCCAAAGAACTAAACATATATTTCTCTTTAAAAGAAATGGTTAGGGAGAAACTGTTCCTAAAGGAATAGCCATTCCCTAAATTCCCTCATTGTTTACCATCATTCCGAAAAAAGGGGGATGGCTCCGCTTGTCAAGTAAATTGCACTTGACTGGTATTTTGTTTTGGCAATTTCCCCCTAAAAATATTCCAGCCTCGTGGAAAGACCCAAAAAAAACCTTTTAAACTGTACCTTAACCATCCCAGGAAAAAATAGGGCACACCTCTTTGTCAGCTTCAAACGGAACTGTTTGTGGTGCAAAAAAAATCCTTATATGCATGTTTAATGTGAGAAAGTGAAAGCATGGGGGAAATAATAGGAGGAGGATTGGCAGTGTATTACGTCAACATGGATGCAATTTATTGTGGAATATTACAGCTTTGCAGCGAGTAAAAACGTGTTACTTTACGGCGTAGAAAAAAAAATTCAAGGAGAAGAAAATACACTCGCCATTGAGAAGGCGAGAAAACGGGATAATGGAATAAATGAATGGAGCTTGTGTAGAGGTTCACTTCCTTTAAAAATGCAATTTGCTTAAATTACAGGGTAATTTACTGCATTACAAGTTCAAGGCTCCGCCCCATCTTCGTTCCAGAGTTGCCTTCAAGACCTTATCAAAGACTTTCTGTCTCTTTTAGCCTACCTCCCTTTTCCTTCTTCTCTTCACCAATTTTCTCTGTATTTCTTTCATTTAATACGTTTTTTCTTATCTGTCTTGTTTGACTTTCCAATGTATCTGCCTCTCTTTGTCTTTCTTCATACTTTCCTTTCTCCTCTTTTGTTCTTGTCTCTCACAATTTATTTCCTTCTCTCTCTTTCTTCCTTCTTTTTATTGCTTCTCCTTATTTTCCTTTCGATTACACTTTACCTTTTAATTTCTCTCTTTTCCGTTATTTCCGTTCCTCTTCTCTTATTTTTTCTTTTCATTTTCTCTGTCTCTTCTTTATTTTCTCTTTTTTCGTCTATTATTATTATTATTATTTTAAATTCTTTCCTTTACTTTCTCTCTCTTTTTTCGTCTATTTTTATTATTCTTTAAAATTCTTTCCTTTACTTCCTCTCTTTTTTCGTCTATTTTTCCAATATTTTAAATTTCTTCCTTTTCTTTCTCTCTATTTTTTATATTATTTTCTCTCTCTTTCTTCTTTTATTTTCTCTCTCAATCTCTTTTCCTTTATTTTGAATTCCTTCCTTTACTTTCTCTCTCTTTTTGATTATTTTCTCTCCCTTTCTTCTTTTATTTTCTCTCTCTCTTTTTTCCTTTATTTTCACTTTCTGGTTTTCCATTTTTTTCTCTCTTTCTTCCTTTATTTTCACTTTCTCGTTTTCCATTATTTTCACTTTCTCGTTTTCCATAATTTTTACGTCGTCGTTTTCCATTAATTTCACTTTCTCGTTTTCCATTATTTTCACTTTGTCGTTTTCCATTATTTTCACTTTGTCGTTTTCCATTATTTTCACTTTGTCGTTTTCCATTATTTTCACTTTGTCGTTTTCCATTATTTACACTTTGTCGTTTTCTATTATTTTCACTTCTTCGTTCTTGTTATATTCTCTTTCTGGTTTTCCATTTTTCGCTCTCTTTTTTCCTTTATTTTCTCTCTCTCTTTTCCTTTTATTTTCTATCTCTTTTCCGTTATTTTCTCCTTCTTTTTTTCTTCATTTTCAATTTCTCTTTTCCTTGATTTTCTTTTTCTTTATTTTCTCTCTTTTCTTATATTTTCTCTTTCTCTTTTCCTTTATTCTCTCTCTTTCTTCCTTTATTGTCTCTTTGAATGTTGTATTTTTCATTTTTCGTCTATTGTTCCTTTATTTTATATTCTATCCTTTACTTTCTCTCGCAGTTTCCATTATTTTCTGTCTCTCTCTTTTTCAATTATTTTCTGTGTTTCTCTTTGTCAATTATTTTCTCTCTCTTTCTTTTCCTTTATTTTATATTTTTCCTTGATTTTTCCTTTTTTCTTGTATTTATTTTTCCCTTTTATTTATTTATTTGTCGTTTTCCTCTTGATTTCCTCTCTTTATCAGCCACAGTTCTTTTTGCTAATCTCCCTGGGAATCTTAGTATTCTGCGGTCTGTCTTCCTGTTCTTTCTTTCTCTCTGGAAGATCACGTAGGTATACATAAGTACATATGTAGTAAGCACTCCAACAAACTTCCTATCACACCTAAATCTCAATCATTGATCGTAATTTGTTCCAAGATCTCCCTCTTGTCCAAGCAAAACCGGGTCGGGGAGGAAGATCCCGATAACATTTAAAGAGAAATCCTGTCGCACAAACAAGCCCACTTGTAACCCTTCCATTCCGCAATCCCTTCTACCCATTTAATCTCCTTTGCACACGCAAAACATTGATAAAGATGTTCATCTCCGCTCCTCATTACAACGCATTATACAAAGAACAAGAAAAAGAAGAGGTAGCTCCTTAAATCTCGTCAAACACACTTTCCCTCTTCCACTAAAAACCCTGTAGTTAGTAGTTTAATACTTAAGAGAAAAAAATCCTATTAATCTTCCCACTCAATCTCTCCCTCTCTCTCGCTGGATTCTGCAAGAAAGTAGAGAGATTACACTTATGATTACGATTGAATCGAGCAGGAAAAACTGGATTTATTGTATCCGCATCCTATTTTTTTTATATATTGCACATTTTTGTATGAATAAAAATTTTGTCTTGATAACATCATTACATATATTTTTCTTCCTTGTAGGGAAACAGATTTTTTTCACACTTCTCTCTCTCTCTTTCGCTTGTCTTTTAATCCTTTCGGAGAAAATTCCTCATTTAATCCTTCCAGCGCCAGTGTAATTTATATGTCATAAATTCCTCATTTTCATACCGTTTTTATGTATGAATATTATAATCTTTTGGGATTTAAAAAAAAATTGTTCAAAAGATAAAATACCGCAAAAAAAAAAAACCAGTGCTTTGAACGGTTCAAGGGCAAAGAAGAGCTGGCCCTGTCGGCGTTGGAGTGCAAATAAGGGGCAAAAATTATTTTGTAAGCTGGTACTTGAACACCTCCTGGCCTTTAACCCAGCAAGTGTTTTCTGCTTTGTTTTACAAAGCAATAATATATTATATATTACAACAATATATTACTTGTCCAAACGATTAAAAAACAGGAAGTTTCCCTTCAAATTTCCTCTTCTCCATTGACATTTAAAAAAAAAATTGGGAACCGCTGATTTAATTTTCTTCAGCTGTATCTCTGCATAATTAAATACGGTTCAGGGAAAGTTGATGAAAATATCCCCACATTACATTTTATAAATTTAATTTTTAAGTCTATTTAATTCTCAAAATACTCAAGAATGGGGGAAAGTTCAAAAAAAAATCCATTATCCCGAAAAAAAAATGGAGTGACAAGACCGGAAACGAGTCCTCGGTCAGACAATACAACTTCAAAAACCCGTCCAATTACCCACGCTTGGTGTCTGGACCATTTTTTTTTTATTTCCCCATTTTTTGGTAATATTCCCCCCAATTATACCATCCAAGGAGGGAAATGCTCCTGTTCAGATCACCATATGGACAATGCTGGAGCCATTAAAAAGTAAACTGGTGGAAAATTATATTCAACCATAATTATTACACCCCAAGAAAAAATGCACTTAAACTAGGGACAAATAGCTGAAAAAACACGTTCCTCCACATGGGAGATGACCAGAAAAAAACAAAAGGGGATTTTATATGTCATTTCCACGCAATAAATGCCCTGCTCCTGTCCTCACCTCCTAGAACGTTCCATGGGATCAAATTACATTCATTCAAAAGAACTGGATCTTTCCCTTTTATTATTATGTCATAGGAAGTAGGGAATTTGTTCCTTAGCAAAAGGGTGAGGTTCGTGTCATGTAACGAGAGCCGTCTCGGTGGAATAATGACAATAATAATAGTTATAATCCGTAAAAAAATATTGGTCCCTAACAAATTAATGTACTTTTTTGATATGCTTCATTATCAGCATTCTCCAAAAGCATTTATTTTGTCCCTTAGAAAGAAAAGTAGAGTGGGAGGACTTGAACGAAGGGAAAAAAAAGTGCGTGTGACACAACTCGTTACCATTCCATCATTAAGTAGACTGCTGGCGTCTTATCAACAGTCATTATGAAACACCCACACCTTGTCATAGACGTCTCCCACAAAAAAAAATGTTTTTTTGGTCCTGGCAATGAAAGGACATAAAAGGAACCTCCAGGATTTCCTTTTTCGTCCAAAAGAACATCCACCGTGGAAGAAATATATCCTGGTAATTAATGAATCTGCGGTTGTACAGGGGTAAAATTGAGATAATTAAGAGATATTATGATAGAGGAGATTGACGACGTCTCAGGTGAGATGTGTCCTCCTCCCGCCCCACCAAGACATTTCTCACCTTGATTTTTGGTGGCAAAAATCATACAGTGAAGATCCGAGATTACTCACTTTTCTACCTCCACAGCTCCTGGTCAATTCCGTGGAACCTTGGAAACCCGGGTATTTCAAAATTACACTGAAATACGAGTGTGGGTGTGCAAATGAGGCCACAAGACTACTAATTAGAAGCAAGAGGTTGGGAAAACCAAGACGACAAAGGTGGGAGAAAGGACAAGAAAATGGCAGGAAGAAATCGAAAAATAGAGACAGAGAGCCAAGGAGAGAAAAACGGAGAAAGAGAGAAAAGGGGAAAGAAATGGAGAGAAATAGGGGAAAAGAAGACAAGGGGACAAAGGTAGCGTAATAAGGAAAGGAAAGGAAGCCAGAAAGAGATTAAAAATTGAAAAATAGGAAACGGGAGAAAAAAGTAGGAAAAAAGGAAAGGATAGAAAGTGAAAAAAGAGAGAAAACACAGAAAAAGAGAGAGAAAACAGAAAAAGAGAGAGAAAACACATAAAAAGAAAGAGAAAAATAGAGAAATGGGAATAGAGAGAGAAAAAGAGAGAAATTGGAAAATAGAGAAAAATACCAAACTAGAAATAAAAATAGAGGAAATGGGAAAGAGAGAAAAAAGTTGGAAAAGGAAGAGAATAAGAACGAACAAGAGAAAGAAATAGAGATAATGGGAAAGGGAAAAAAATGTGGGAAAAGGGAGACAATAAGACCGAACAAGAGAAAGAAATAGAGAATGGGAAAGGGAGGAAAATGTGGGAAAAGAGAGAAATACAGAATAAGCAAGAATGGGAGAAAACGAGATAAATGGAGAAAGAGAGAAAGGAGGAATAGGAGAAAATTAGCGAGAAAGGGAGAGACAGCGGAGGGAAAGCGAAATTGAGAGAAAATGGGAGAAAGAGATAAAGGGAGATAGAAAATGAGAGAAAGGGAGGGAAATAGATAAATGAAGAAAGATAGAATGGGAGAGAGAGAGAGAAATTGAGAGGAAGGGAGAGAAAACGCGGGAAAGAGGCAGACAGAGAAAATGCGGAAGAGAAAAGGGAGAGAAACAGGAGGTACATTGAGAGAGACGGAGCGAGACACAGAAGCCTGTCATTTTGTGGTAGTAAGCCCTTTTACGTTTCTTCCCCTGCATAATATTTTTTAGTGTCCCACTGTAACAACCACCAAATGTTTTTGTTTCATTAAACCCAAGGAATATGAAGGAGTAAAAGGAACCACAAAAATACAACGTGCGAGAGCGAGAGAAAAAAAATTCTTCCCTTCCCCACCGTATTTATATACGAATGTGAGCTCACACAAAGAGAGCCAGGGAAAAGGCCAAAAAAGTGTTGGTTGAGACCATCGTCGTTGTCGTCGTCACGAGATGGGGAGAGAAAAAGAATGTGTACAAAATGTATAGAGCAGACCAAAGAGAAAAAAGCACAACAAGGATCTACATACACACTTGGACGGTGAACGTGTGTGTGCTTCAAAAAAGTGGGAAAAGGGGCGAAGTATAAAAAAAAAGTCTCCCTGAGATTTTCCCTCATTGTTCGTCAGCTGGAAGGCTATTTTTTTTCGTGTTCCTTGACTCCCTTTTATTTTTTCTTCGTGACTACACACCATAACGCTCTTTTGTCCTCTTTGGGCCATCGTCGTCATTCTTCTACTTCTTCTCCTTCGGGTGGCTGTATAACACGGCGGGGAAATACTGGTAAGTCCAGGAACATTTACACTACCAGCATTTCCATATACATTATTTTCACAGAGAGAGAGAGAGAGAGAGAGAGAGAGAGGAGCTCGGTGTAATAACAATGATGTCTTGTTAACTTATACCAACCACATATTTTTTTCAAACGACATTGGCAGTTGCTCCATCAACAAATTTTAAGGACCTCGAACAATATTTCATCATCGCCTTCATTATGTACGGTGAGAGACAGGCGACAGAACGAACAACTTTAGAGAAACAAAGAAGACAGGGAGGGAAATTTTGGGAAAGCGGACACAGACGAAATCCACCGAGAGATAGAAAAAGAGACGGAGACAGGGAGGAAAAGAGATGCAGGAAGAGAAAAAGAGGAAAATAAATCCTTACAAGAACGAGAGTAAAGGAAAGAAATGGAGTCAAATGGAGACCCCCAAAGGGAGAAAGAGAGAGGAAGCGGAAAAAGAGCGTATAAAAAGGATAATTATAGTAAAAGGGACAGTAGGTACAAGGGAGAAATAAAGTAAAAGAGAGACAAAGAGAGGAATTGCGGTGAAGAGTGGGAAAAGGAAGTAAAGAGAGAAGAATGGAGAAAGTGAGGTAAATATGGTGAAAGAGGAATTTTCTAGAAGAGAGGGCAATGGAGGGAAAGAAATAGAAAAGGAGACAACTTGAGGAAAGCAGAGAGAAACAGAGTAAAAAAAGAGGGGAAGAGAATAAGCGAAGAGCAAGAGAGAGAAATGGAGAAACAGACACAGAAATAGGGAGAAACAAGAGAAAGGAAATAGAAGATAGGGAGAGATGAAAAGAAATACATAGGAGGGAAAAAAAGAGAGAAGGGAAAAAGAGAGATAAGATGAAAGAAAAGCAAGAGAGAGAGAGAGAGAGAGAGAGAAAAGGGTAAAAACAAAGGTAATGGAAATGGAGAGAGAAAAGAAAACAGGAGAGAGATAAGGGAAAAGAAGAGAGAAAGAGAGAGAAGAGGAAAAAGAAGAGAGAAAGAGAGGGAGAGAAAACGGAAGAAAGAAGAGAGAAAGAGAGAGAGAAAATGGAAGAAAGAGAGAGACAAAATAGAAGAAAGAAGAGAGAAAGAGAGAGAGAAATTGGAAGAAAGAAGAGAGAAAGGGAGAGAGAGACAAAATAGAAGAAAGAAGAGAGAAAGAGAGAAAGAGAGAGAGAAATTGGAAGAAAGAAGAGAGAAAGGGAGAGAGAGACAAAATAGAAGAAAGAGGGGAGGAAGAGAGAGAGAGAAAATGGAGAAAAGAAGACACAAAGAGAGAGCGAAAATGGAAGAGAGAAAGAGAGAGAGAGAAAATGGAGAAAAGAAGAGAGAAGGAGAGATAAACCACACGATCATCTTCGAAAACCAGTCAAAGTAGGAGGACATAAACAAAAGCACCCGAGACACTCTTCACCATTAAGTAATGGTGTGTGCGGGATCCATTATACTCCTGTTATTGTTGTACCCGCTGTACGCCGTTCTTGTCCACTAAAAATGTTATACCTTGCTCTTACCCCTTCCTTCTTTAGTACCCTTTCCCTCTCCTACCTTCCTCATTTTCCATCCACTGCGTAATGCTTCCTACTTATGAACCGTCTCTTGACAAGAAAGAGTGAGAAAAAAACCAAGACTTTAATAAGATGAGTGAGTGAGAGTGAGAGAATCCACTGGGCTAAGAAATCGTAAATATTAACTGAAGGCATCTACATGTAGGTACATATATATACATATATGTCCATTGCATTCCCACCATGATATCCTCCAGGGTTGATTTCGTATTGGAACAAATTCTGGCATGTATACGCACATATATTCCCATTACATTACGTACATACATACATACATACATACATGTAATGCACGTATGTACATGTATGTAAAATAATTTAAATTTCATAAGTAACCTGGGACTTTATTGACACGCTTTTTACTAATTGCGGCATATGCAGGGGAAATTTCCATCACATTAGCTGTGATTTAGGATTTCCATTGAGATGAATGGAGAAAATAAAAAGAGACAAGTGGAGAAGGAAAGAGAAAAGAGGTCAAAAGAGAAGGAAAAAGAGAGAAAGAAGGATGATATTTTCTTAAAAGTCAGCTATATTCTTAAAGTGTCAGATAGAAAGAGACAAAAAAAGGAGCAAGTCAAAAATGATCCACTGGAGAATTGATCAAAAAATGGTAAACTTCCGCCGTTTACTGGCGGTTCCTTCGTCGTGTTTTCCCTCCGAACTAAAACAGTCCCTTTACAAGTAGCTTGGACGTCCTTAAATCGCTCTCTTTCCGTCTCCAATAAATATAATTCTTTTTCTCTTGTAGCTAACTAGTGTAAAGGCTTGTATTTGCTTTTACAGGGACGACGACAGAGCCGTCATCCCAAGGACTTTGAAGGGGGAGGAGACGAAGTAAAACATGAAAAGACACGAAAGGAGGATCTCCAGGGAATTGTCGAAAGTTTATTTCCTCCCTCTTAGAGTTCCTTCACTAACTCTTCTTTTTTTTTCTTAATTTTTCTTTGTGTATGTATACCTTTTTCCCTCCCCCGGTGTACTTACCCCAATACAAAATCATATGTGTCTTGTGTATTGATGTTTGTGTAAGTTCCACATGTTGGGGGAAGACGAGGGTTTTTTTTTTGTATCTAATAATAATATGACTTTGACATTTTTCCTTTTCAGTTTTTCCTATATTTTTTTAATAGTTGGTTATGCCTCAGTTGATCTTCAATTCTCAGGAGTGCCTGGGCTCTTCCTGGGACGGGGAGGACGGAAGAAGTGAAGAGGGAAGGAGATGACGTTTGTTTTAGGGGGGAGACTTGTGAAAGAATACATAAGAATGTAGATATATATGCATATGTAAGTGTATGTATTTACTTATTTATGCTTTCTTCAAAGGAAATTTGAGCTGAAGTATTTTTGTTTCGTTCCGACCCAATTCGGATCTAAATTATCCATTTGACTTCGATGTCTTCCTTCAGATTTGGCTTTCTCTTTTTTTATCTCCCTTCTTCCTCTTTTCACCATTCTTTTCTCCTTTTTTCCTTTTTTCTTCATTATTTATTCTCTCCCCATTTCCTCTTTTCTCCACTGTTTTATCTCGTGTTTTCTCCCACTTTTTTACATTCTTGTTACTCTTTTTTGTTCCTTTTTCCTCGTTTCGCCATTGTTTCTCGTTTTTGCTCCCGCAATTTTCCATACATTCTTTATTTTTTATCACGCTCTTTTCTCCATTCATTTTTCTCATTTATCTCTCTCTCTTTTCTCCATTCATTTTTCTCTTTTTCGCTCTCTCTTTTCTCCATTCATTTTTCTCATTTATCTCTCTCTCTTTTCTCCATTCATTTTTCTCTTTTTCTCTCTCTCTTTTCTCCATTCATTTTTCTCATTTATCTCTCTCTCTTTTCTCCATTCATTTTTCTCATTTATCTCTCTCTTTTCTCCATTCATTTTTCTCATTTATCTCTCTCTCTCTTTTCTCCATTCATTTTTCTCATTTATCTCT
>JAQGBT010006973.1:0-11640 GCA_034698585.1 Disparrhopalites patrizii | reverse complement strand
AAGGGAGAAAGGAAAAGAAAATAAGAGAGAGGAAATAAAAGGGAGAAAGGAAAAGAAAATAAGAGAGAGGAAATAAAAGGGAGAAAGGAAAAGAAAATAAGAGAGAGGAAATAAAGGGGAGAAAGAAAAAAAAAAAAAGAAAACAGAGAAAATAAAAGGGAGAAAGAAAAAGAAGAAAAGAAAACAGAAAATAAAAGGGAGAAAGAAAAGGAAGAAAAGAAAACAGAAAATAAAGGGGAGAAAGAAAAAGAAAAAAAGAAAACAGAAAATAAAAGGGAGAAAGAAAAGGAAGAAAAGAAAACAGAAAATAAAGGGGAGAAAGAAAAAGAAAAAAAGAAAACAGAAAATAAAAGGGAGAAAGAAAAAGAAGAAAAGAAAACAGAAAATAAAGTTGAGAAAGAAAAAGAAAAAAAGAAAACAGAGAAAATAAAAGGGAGAAAGAAAAAGAAAAAAACGGAGAAAATAAAAAGGAGAGAAAAAAATAAAATAATAAGAGAGATAGAAAGATAAAAATAAAATAAATAGGGAGAATGAATAAATAAATAAAGGAGAAAGATAGAGAGAAAGAGAGCAAGAAAAGAAAAAAGGGAGAAAGAAAAAATAATTAAGAGAAAAAGATAGAGAGTAATAAAAAAAACATATAGATAGTGATAGAAACTGACAAAGAGAAATGAATTAAAAAGGAAGAGACGGAAAGTTGGAACAAGGAAAAAACAAGCGGAAAATATTAGAGGAAAAAAGTATAGAAAGAGTGAAATTGAAAGCTAAACTGAAAATAAATGGAAGAAAATTAGGGAAGAAAAGAAGGGAGAACAATATAAAGAAGTGAAAAGAGGAAAAAGAGCAGCATTATTGGGAAGGAGAAAGTACCAGAACGTTTAATTAAATTGCTGGCAAGAGAATTCTTTTGTACAGAGCTGTAATATATTTCCTCCCATGTTTTCGGAATGCCCTCTCGCCTTCCTGTTCGGACACAGTAAATAAAATGATTACGCTGTACGGGAAAATACACATATGCATACATACATATGTACATATACCTCCTTTTAAATATGTATAAATGCTCATATAAATGCACACACACGAAAAAGATGAAAAACAAAGAAAATGGCGGAATTGCATTCTGCATGTACAATTTCTGAATTCCTGGTCGTTTATAATAATATTAATAACTCATTTTTCCGCGAAAGAAGCGCCAAGCAATAAATACATGTGTATTTTTCATTACTTTTCAGATTTTCCTCCAGCGATACCCGCCTAGTTAGCGAAGGCCTTGTGAAAAGTGGTAAGTATACATTTTTAATTATGAAAATCCTAGAATTAATGATTGAGAAGAATTACATATCCTTATTAATTTAGAAAATGTTCCTTTGAAATTCAAATTTCAAACTCAAAACTAAAGTGTACACTATTTCGAATTAACGCCCAACTTTTAAGATGAAAGATATATTTCACTCACAATTAGGTCAATGGCCTTACGGAGGTCGTGAGAAGAGAAACAAAAGCGTACGTAAATCACCTTGAACCTTACAGAAGCAAAATAGTGTTCAAAATAAAAAAAAATCGCATGCTCATATCTATTTATTTTCCCAAATGCTGTGGAATTATTTGAATAGGAAAAAAGTCACTCAATAAGTAGACACGTTGTACTTTGGCCATGGCAATGATTGAGAAAAATGAGGGAGTAACAGCATCGTAAATACAATTGTTTATCCTCATCAAGAAAATCCAAAGTCTTGAAAAAACATGTGAAAATAGAATAATAATGCAGTTTTTTTACTTTCTTTCCCCTTCCACAACTTTCCTTTATAAGTATTTCCATCTAATTTTCCCCGTCTTTATTCCTCCCATAAAATTCCTATTTTTTTTACAAACAAGTTCCGTCTGTCAAAGTCAAATCTATACGTTTACGAAAAGATTCAAGGTCGAGGCCTAATTAGACTAATCCGTCTTTTGCTCTAATCAAGTCAAATGTATGCATAACATGCAATATCACACATTTTCTCTTCGGATTCTCATCATGCCCCAATCTCCCGGGTTCGTCACGGGTGTAACTTTTTCCCTCAATTTCCTCGCCTCTATTTCCCGAAATTTCCTTTTATATTTTGCATTCCTTTGTATAAGGATATGTATTTGGTTCTATAGAGGAGTTTCACCCGGGAATTAAATCATAGCCCCGCAGAAAGCCCCGATTTCCTTCCTTGAGCTTTCCCTGACGTCCTCTTGTCCCTTTCTCCCGGCCTTCCCTCCGATAGGTCTCACCCGCTTGGATGAACTTATTGAAACGGTTTCACGCAAACGGGATTGATAAAGACAAAAAGATTTCTCCTCCTCATCGTCCTCATCCTCCTTCATTCTCCTGTTCGTGGTAAAACTTTTCTCATCCCATATTCAATGGAATAGAACTGAACCTTCATTATCAAGAGACACTTTCACTCTCATGCTATTTCTCTCTCTCTCTCGCTTTCTTTATCAGCATTTCTTGGTTTGGCTTTCACTTGTACAGTAAAAGGAAATCTTCAAGTCTCAACTATTATTTCCTTCCTTTTTTGGTTAAACTCCCACACATATGAGTTTTTTGGGATTCACACACTAATGCAATCTTTTACTATTTGCACTACATGAGGAATTCTCGTTTCCGCAAACCTTTCGGGTGAAAACCGTTTTTTGCCTCTCTTTCTCGCTTTCTCTCTCTCGATTTATCGCTTTCTTTCTCTCTCTCTCTTTCTCGCTTTCTCTCTGCCTTTCTCTCACTCTCTCTTTCTCGCTTTCTCTCTGCCTTTCTCTCACTCTCTCTTTCTCGCTTTCTCTCTGCCTTTCTCTCACTTTCTCTTTCTCGCTTTCCCTCACTCTCTCTCGTTATCTCTCTGCCTATCTCTCACTCTCTCTCCCATTCCCTTTCTGTCCTTTATACTTTCTCTTTTTCTCATATTCTCTTTCTTTCCGGTATACTTTCTCGTTTTCTCCCATTCTCTTTCTGTCCTTTATGCTTTCTCTTTCTCTCTCATCTCTCGGCCCTTCTTACTTTCTCTTTCTCTCTCTCATTCTCTCTGTCCTTCTGACTTTCTCTCTCTCTCTCTCATTCTTTGTGTCCCTTATGCTTTCTCTCTCTCTCATTCTCTGGCCTATATGCTTTCTCTTTCTCTCTCTCATTCTCTCTCTGTCCTTCTATCTTGCTTCGTCTCCCTGTCTTTATTCTCACTTCTCCTTTGCGTGTACTTTCTTTTCTTAATGCGCTTATTTCTCCATTTGTTTCGTCGTGCCAGGTAATCTGTCTCTTCATACTATTTCCATTCCTTGTCGCCATTTTTCTGCATACGTTTCCTCTTTCCTACTGCCGTTTTGTCTGTAGTGTACTTTGTTGTTTTTAATTAATACTTTTAATTTGTTTCCATTACATATTTTTTTTTCGTTTATTTTCTCCCGAAGGATTTCTCTACTTTATTGTGCTCTCCCATTTCTATCTGCACTTTGCCTCTCGTATTTCCTCCTCCACTTTTCTCTATCTTCTGTTATGTAAAATTAATTTAATGTTTCGTCTCTTCCTCCGTTTTATTATTTTTTTTACTCCGATTTGACCGGCTTTTTAGACCTTGTAGGATTTCGTTTTTGCTTTGACTACTACTACACTCCCTTGATTTTGTTTTTATTTTCTCTTCTTTTCTTTCTGTCTGTATTACCTTTCATCTCTCGTCTTCACGTGACATCTCATTGTTTCTTTAAGTATATTTTCAGTACTTTCCCAATTTGGACGATCCATGTGTATATTTTTGTGCTGATGCTTCTCCAGCTCTTTTCTCTTTCAATCCTCCTTTTGAGGTCCTGTAAATCTCCCAGGATTTTGCGATTCTCTTCCCTTTAAATCCCCCCGTCAACGTTCCCTCCTATCTATTGTTTTCACCCCCACCCCAAAATTCTACTCCTCCCCCGTAAATGCGGAGCACTTATACACATAAAAGGGGAGAAAGACTTGTTTGAAAGCCTATTGATTCCGGTGTTCCCCCTCTGAATTGCATTGTGGTTACTGTATTTACTC
Organism: Disparrhopalites patrizii; assembly: GCA_034698585.1. Lineage (NCBI taxonomy): Eukaryota > Metazoa > Arthropoda > Collembola > Symphypleona > Sminthuridae > Disparrhopalites > Disparrhopalites patrizii. The sequence goes on along the minus strand of JAQGBT010006973.1, from coordinate 7,604 downwards.
CCATTCTCTCTCTTTCTCTCGGTTTCTTTCTCTCTTTCTCTCTTTCTCTCTCTCTCTCTCTCTCTCTCTCTCTCTCTCTCGCTCCCTCTATTCCCCTTCCAGCAGCCGTAATTGCTTCCATTTCCCCAAGAGACCTAATGATAATAATGTTGATGGGAGCTTATAAAAGGGGAGGATACGTCCAAAAAGATATAACTGTAGTAGGAAGGGATTTTCCATGAATTTCCTCTTCACAAAAAAAAATATCTTATGTTAATCATGTCCAAAAATGTTTTTAATACTTTCCCCCCCCCCCTTTGGCGCCCATTGGGCTCGGTAGGAAGACGCGGTAGCATCTGATTCCCTTGCCTGATTTGTGCCACATATAGAGCTACCGTAATTGTCCCACATTCCCTATAAACCAGATGTTTTTGCTGAGTGGAGGAACATTTAATTTTTTTTTTTGACGTTGGTAGTAGATAAAAAATATTTTTTTATTACCACGTTTTATTGATTTTTACCCTGAGTAATGTCAATTAAAAAAAATTGGGGGCCTATTATTCCGTGAGACCATGACTAGGAGATATTTTTTGGAGGATTTTGTGTGTCATCACCTTCGTTGACAGTTTTCTGTCCATTAAGAGACGTGGCGGGGAATGATGGGTAAAAAATCATTTATTATCTTTTAGCTATTTTTTATTCCTTTCATTGTCTCTCTCTCTCTCTCTCCCTCTGCTTTTCTTCTTTTTGTTACAATTATCTCCCCCATTTTTCGTCTCTTTTTCCATTTTTAATTTTTGGGGCTTCCCCTTTTTTGTCTATCCATATCGTTATTCTCTTGATTTCTCTTTTTTCCTTTTTATTTCTTTATTGTGCTCTTTCCTTGTATAAATCTCTTGTCTCTTCTCTCATTTTCCCTCTTGCCGTAATTTTCTGTTTTAATCCTTAATTTTCTCCATGTTTTTGCTCATAGTTTAGCATTTCTTTTCTATTTTTCTCTCCCGTTTAATTTCCGTTTCCCATGATCCTTTTTGGCTTTATTTTTCTCACTTTGTCTCCTTCAAAAACATTTCTCCTTTTACTTTACTTTTTTCTTTCTATTCCTAATTTTCGAGATTTTTTATATTTTTTAAATTTTATTTTCACTCCCATCGTCCTTGATTTATTCTGATCCTGATTTTCTCCTTCTTCCTTTCTCCTCTTGGTTTTTCTCAAGTCGTTTTCCTCATATTATTTTATTATCCTTATATGTTGAAATTTTAATATTTATTTTCGATTTGTTCTGTCTTTGTTTTGTGTACTTTTCTCCTTTTTCCGCCTTCCATTCTGACTTCTCCTTCTCGTACGTTTCTGTCGTTTTTATCCAATGCTTTTCCTCCATCTCTTTTTTCCCCTTTTTTAATTTTTCTTCTATTTCCCTTTGTAAAGAACTGCCATTTCCTCCCTGGATGAGCTCCCACACTCAGGCACATTATTATCAGTTTTTATTAGTAAGAAAAAAAAAAGAATAGGGAAGTACTTGTAAAGGAGGAGATCGGAGATTTTCCCCTTTTGCCGTAAAAAAATTTATGACCTTTTTGATATATTTTTTTTCAATTTAATGTCTAATTCGTGTGTGTGTGCTTCTTTTTCTCATTTTATTATCTTGTGTAAATCCACCTCTTCCCCTTCCCCTATCTTTAACATGGAGGTTGCTGACGACAAAGGAGAAAGTAGGGGATAATTCGATTTCGTTCTCTCCTAAATTCTATATTTTTTGGGGCTTCACCCATAAATTTCGACGTTAGAACAAGCCTTGAAAAAAAAATTGGGTGACTTTTTTTTTTGTCTATAAGTAAATGAATTTGTACTATAACATAAGGAAAATCGAACACAAAATTTCAGATGGAACAATAATGCTGAGTACATTTTTTTTGTTGACAAATAATGAGGAAAAGCATTGTCCCTGACATTTTTTTCTCATCATTTGGTTCCGTGTAGTTATTTTTGCGGGAATTTCAAAAAATGGCAAATGTAACATGGAGTGAAATGAACTTGGAAAAGCCTCTGCCTGCTTGTAATTAAATCCTGAAGAGGCTAAAAACCTGTGTTAAGAACCCTTTTTTTCCCTGGCAAATAATGGACAAAAAAAAATTCTCCATCAGAAATAACAAATGTCCCCGTAAATTTTATGGGAAATTCCCCTTCACCCCTCAAAAAAATGCGTCTCCAATCCAAATTTAGTACCAGTTGTATTTTTTTTTCCTCTTGGGAAAGAGAAGGAAAAAAAAAAGGAACTACTCAAGCTTCTAATAACCATCAAATGGCATTTGCACATAAAAAGTAGTTCGTATGTGAAGAGAAGAGGGGAAAAAATGGTACAATTATCCGTATTTAGAGGCTCACAAATCTACTTAAAACAATTTGCAGACTGTTTAGAAAAAATTTGTGAGTATGTAAGGGAAGGGATGGATAGTACAAAGATCGCAGGAGTTGTTCGGGGAAAGAACCAGGTGAAGTCATAATATTTGGGAGATATTGGTCGTAAATCCTCCGAGGAGAAAAATCCTCCTGTATTTCCCAACAAATTTTATGTCTCTTGGGCTCCTTTCTCAGAGTTGGAGGGAAGCACATATAAAAAGGGGAAAAGCCATCTCTCAACGATGAAAAATGTGATGCAGGTGAGAGACGGGAGAGGAAGCTTTTAATAACCTTCTTTTTTCCTATGAGTTTGATTCATTCCCGGCTCCTTTATTTTATCTCTCGTGCCTTTAATATGACCAATTCTCGGTCTCGCTTTTTCTTATCTTCTTCTCTCATCTCACCTTATTTTTTTCATCTCTCACTTTTTCATCGTCTCTTTCACTCTTTTAGTTTACCTCTCTCGCCGTATCTTTTAGTTCTTATCATTTTTGTACTCTTCGTCTTCCATTTTTCTTAGAATCTCGCTCTTTTTTTGCTATTCTTGCTGGATTTCTCTTTCTTCATTAATTTTGCCGCATTGTGGACGTTTTAACGTTCCATTTTTATCATTTGCATTCGCCTTTTGCTCTGTATTCTTCGTTTTCAACCCTTTAAACCCCTTTTTCTATGCTTTTTACACTCACTTTTTCTATCTTTTATCTCTTTTTTTCTGTAATTTGAACTGACTTTGGTTTTTATCTATTATCTCTTTTTTCTGTAATGTTAACTAACTTTGGTTTTTATCTATTATCTCTTTTTTTCTGTAATGTTAACTAACATTGTTTTTTCATCTATTATCTATTTTTTGTGTAATTTTAATTAGCTTTGTGTTTTACCTGTTATCTCTTTTTTCTGTATCTTTTACGATGTACTTCCATTTGTATCTCGTCTCTTCTGTTATCCTCTCTTTTGCTACTTTATTTATTATTATCTCCTCTTTTTTGGCCCATATTTCTGTCCTTGATTTTATATCTTTGTAGGCATTTTTCTGTTTTTTTTCTTCTTTTCCCATTTATGTTATTTTTTATTCTGTTTATACTTTCTTCGTTATTTGTTAATCTGTTTTTCCTTTCTTTCTCTTTTCTCCTTCCTTTCCTTTCTTTTTTCTCCTGTTGTCCTTTAGTTGTTATTATATCTCTTTTGTCATCGATTTAGTAGCTTCTTTTTTCTTCTAGTTGTATCTGTTTCAGTATTCTCGTCTTTTCCCCATTTATATATATTTTTTTCTCATCTTTCTTTCCTTTTTTGCATCGATTTGGTTTCTGTCTCTCCGTTTTGTGGTCGTTTTCCTGTTTACTTTGAATCGTTAATATATTTTTCTTCTTTCTTTTTTGTGTCTATTTAATCCTTTTTGTGTCTATTTTTCTTCTTTCCTTTTTGCTATCCATTTTTCCTCTTCTCCTTGTCTCTTTCCCTTCATCTTTTCCGTCTTTTTCTGCATTTCTGTTTTTCCAATTTTTCAAATTTCTTGGTCTCTTTTATTTCTCCTTTTTCCTTGTCATGATCTCCTTTGTCTCTGATAATCCTCTCTGTGTGTGGGTGAGTTTCTCACATTTGATATTTTCTTTCGTCTCTTTTATTCCTCATCTTTCCCCAAGTTTTCCTGTCCACTCCAAAAAGTTTGTAGTGATCTCAACTGATCTCCTTCTTCCTCCCTAAAATGTTGATCCATTCCTTCCTCCATGCGTTCTTGCATCTTAACTAACACAATTGTTTGTTTGCCTCCAATCCTTTTTATTTCTTCCTGCCGCACTTGTCCACATACTGAGAAACATTTTTTTTCTCTCGACACGTCCGTACCCAGTTCACTAGGAAAGTAAGGGAGAGCAAGTGTAATCCCGAGGAAAGAATTAAAGTGTAAAAACAACGCACACAAAGAGTTTTTTTGTAACATTAAGCTCCTCCGGCTTTTAGTATGTAGGCAAAAACAACTGACTTGATACAAGTGCCAATGTTATTCCCCACGTGTTTACAATGCTCCGCGCGTATCCCTGATTTTCTTTCGCATGTGGTTCCAACAAAAAAATAAGTTTCTATTGCCTCCCTAATTAAATTCTGACTCCTTTCCTCCTCCGGTTCATACCGGCAGTTTCCCCCCCTTCAGAAAAGTAACTGCATTTTCAAGAATTTTTTTTATGACCTCACCCTATATACGCCCCCTCATTGAATAAATTTTTGTTACTTGCTTTTTTTGGGCACTGAAAGAAATAAGGGGGAAATATGGAGCATATAGAAAAGTGTTACAGGATGAAAGTCTTTAATGAAATAAAATTAGAGAGATTTTTTTTTTTGTTCCGTTGAAAAGAAATTTCCGTGTCGGATAAGCCACGGAATAATTTCGGAGGCAAAACCTGGAACCACAGATTCAAAAAGGGGGAAGTGTAGCCAAAATTAATATGAACAGCCTTATTTTGGTTCAAGAAAAAAGGAGAGAGAGAGAAAGAATTTTCTTTCTTCTTTGAAATTCTTTATATTCACCATCCTGAACTTATTATAACCCTTAGGGAAATGCTAGAGAGAGAGAGAAAAAAACGAGACACTACACAAGAAGGAAAATCTGTGAGTAATTCCTAGAAAATCATTGCCACTGGGAATTCACCCGTGAATACAACCCGCCAAGCACAAGTGATGGTCTTCTCACTCTCGTTGAGTGAAAAGCGAGAGAAAAATAGAGAGAGGAAGAGAGAGAGAATGAGAGAGAAAAAGAGAGGAAGAGAGAGAAAAAGAGAGGAAGAGAGAGAAACAGAGAGACAGAGAGAAAAATAGAGAAACAGAGAGAATGAGAGAGGAAGAGAGAGAATGAGAGAGGAAGAGAGAGAAAGAGAGAGACAAATAGAGAGAAAGATTGACGGTGATGTTCCATTCCTTGTTGTCACTGTCATCCTTGAAATGCCTTGTTTTTCCTTTTCACGACCGTGTCACATGCGATGCTCAAGGCATTCAGACGGGAGAAAAAAAATACGTTGATATGGTGTTGTGGCAGAGAGAAAGGAAAAAATTGCAAAAGACATCCTGGTGCGAGATCAATTTTTGAACCGAAATGGGGAGACGAAAAAAATGCAACAAAATTCAGCAAGCATATACAATAGCATTCAGAAGGCGTATAGTAATGTATAATATCTGTATCATACTTATAAATTTTTAAAGTGCAATATTAATTATAATCTGTCTTCTTCTAGCAATTAAGAAATACGAGTTCGGGATGGCTATCAAAATGACAAAAGAAAAAAAACGCAAGTAAAGAGAGACTGTTAGGAATACAATAAGAAAGCGAGATAAAAATCACGTACGAGAGAGAGAGAGAGAGAAAATTAAATAGCATAATTAAAATGGAGAAAGTGAGACGAAAACCTTGGGAAAGCAAAATAAAACAGACGAAAGAAAAGGTTGAAAACCGAAAAGAAAGCTAAAATAAAACTGAGAAAGAAAAGGTTAAAAACAGAAAAGAAAGCACAAAAAAACTGAGAAGGAAAATGTTAAAAACAGAAAAGAAAGCAAAAATAAAACTGAGAAAGAAAAGGTTGAAAACAGAAAAGAAAGCACAAAAAAACTGAGAAACACATAACATGGTAGAAAAAAATAGAAAAGAAGGAAACTGTGACAAAAAAGCACAAGAATAAAAATTGGGAAAAGAAAGCACACCGGCAAGGTCTAGAAAAATATCAGAGGAAACGTGAGAGAAGAAAATAGAGAAATTTGGAACTAAAAAAAAGATTTCAACGGACAAATATCCAGAAGAAGCTCATGCCATTCCCAAAAGAAAAAAAAGTTAGCGATACGGGTGTTATAGAACCTAAGGTGATAAAATAGGGAGAAACTTCCTAAAGAAAAAGAGCCCAGAAAAAAAAGATAGGCGAAACAGAATGATAACAAAAATGAGAAAGGAGAAAACTCCAGCTGAGAAAAAAAAGTGTGATAACGTTTTCAATTAAACTTTCCCCCAAAAACTTGTGAATGAAAACCCTTTCTTTTTCTCAATCTTCTCCTCTTCTTTACCAAATAATCAAAGGAACTCCGAATAAGGGATAACAAACTGCCCTTATACTCCTTCTCAAAAAAGAATTCACTCAGTTTTTCCTATTCTTTTATGTGTGCCACTTGGCTATATACAAACATATGCATGTAGGTACGTATGCATTAACGAACACACCCTTGCCATTCATTGCTATTTGTTCCAAACGAAAAGGATGAAGAAAGATCCTTTTCTCCCGCCAGTTCAATGGGACTTTTCTAAAGGAAGTCCCGTGTTTGAAGAGGTCCTGTTGTAGCACAGGTTATCAAAAAGGTGGGGGAGGCAGAATTTCAGATGAGATGGTTATCTAAAATTCCAAAATATTTGGGGTAAAGGCCATTTGTTTCTTTTACAATTTCTATAGATACCTTTACCAAGTGTGATTGTAAGGCCAGTAGTCATTAGTGAGTATTTACGAAAGCGTTTTGGATGGCATTTATGCTCGTTCCGTGCTTTGGCATTTTATGTGTAAAAATTTCTTTTTGGATGTTTGGAGTACTATAAGGAAAAAACAAGACGGATCCAATTTACTATTGGGGCATGGGCAATTTCTTTACTGTTTCGATCTTTGATATTTTTTAATTTTTTTCCCCCCTGAAAGATGGGAAAAACATTTTGGAATTTAAAGGACATTTTAGAGCGCCAAAAATGAAGAAACTCCATGAAAGCTCGTACTTTTGATGACCTTCTCAGAAAGGCCTTCGAGTCAAAATCTGTCACTCGTATGATACTCTCATTTACTCATGTCTCTGTCTCTCTCGCTTATCTTCCTGTCTCTGTCTCTCCCGCTTATCTTCCTGTCTCTGTCTCTCTCGCTTATCTTCCTGTCTCTGTCTCTTTCTCCCTCTCGCTGTTCCTATTATATCTGTCTCTCTGGTTTATCTCCTTGTCTCGGTCTCTCTTTTCCGCTCCGTCTTGCTTATACTCTCGTTATTATTTTTCATACTTTCTCTCGTTTTTCCTCTTGTATTTGTCTGGCGTCGCTTTCCTTGCACTCACTTTCTCTCTTTCTTTCTCTCTATTTCTCTCGCTTTCTCTCACTTTCTCTCTTTCTCTCTATTTCTCTCGATTTCTCTCACTTTCCTTGCACTCTCTTTCTCTCTTTTTTTCTCTTTCTCTCTCTTTCTCTCTCTTTCTCTCTCTTTCTCTCTCTTTCTCTCTCTTTCTCTCT
>JAQGBT010006972.1:0-11641 GCA_034698585.1 Disparrhopalites patrizii | reverse complement strand
CAACTTGAATTGTTACATTCTCAATTTTAATTTTAATTAATTAATTAATTTTAGTATTCGAACTCTCAACTTGAATTGTTACATTCTCAATTTTAAATTCATTAATTTCATTTGAATTTCTAAATCAAATTTTAATAACATTTAGTTGCTTACTTTTAGTATCCAACGATTTTCAAACAGTTAATTTCTTAGCCAGAGCAAGGTGACACATTCATTGGCCTGGCTAAAAATGTATTTCCTTCAGTCTTGTTTAATTAAGAATTTTGGTAAAATTTGTCACTATACTGGATACCGAGTTCTGATCTATTTTTATTAACATATCAAATGGAAGAGTATTTGTTGAAACAACAGACAAAACCAAAGTTATTTTTATAAAAACGACCTTTTCCTTGGTTTACCCTAAATTTCCGCGCGTGCTTTTACACATACCGTCAGATTTGGAATTAAATTTCTCTTAATCCGTAAACAAAAGGATAAGATTAAGTGCGTGAGAAAGAGATTATGACATCGTCAACACTGAAAGGGAGGGGTGAAGATTCTAATATCACATGAGTATGCTCACTTCTAAGTACTATATTAAATGCAGAATTGCTTATAACTGTACCCAAGCCGCCAAATGCGTCATGGTGAAAAGTGATACAGATTTCAAACAATTAATCATTTGCAAAAGTGAAATCCATTTTTATGATTACACATGTGCCGACCACCCCGTGGGCACCTCCCTTCCCATTATGTGGTGACAGCTGCTTCAGGTCACACTCATTATTGCGTCATTATTGTCAAGACACTCGTTCATATCATGCAGATTTAAACGAAGAAACTTAATGATGAATGCTCTTACAAACGTTTTGAGAAAGTTCGTGCATGGCAGGTGGACGACAAATAGGATCTGTTATATTCTAACATGGATTTTATGCCCAATAAATCCTGGTTTATATAATTTAATCAATAAATCTAAAAATCACCTAAAGTTCTGGTCAAAATTTCTGCTTAATATGCATATCTTGATTTTCTTAAACATCCTTAAACGAGACAAAATAAATAAGTAGCCGGTATCTTCCGAAATTATTTTTGCTTGAATTGCCATTAACAGCCTTGAAATGATTCGTTCGGCTATATATCTAATTCCCTTTTTTTTTTCATGCTCCCACAGCATTCCATTTGTTCGAAAGCATTTCCCGGGTAAAAGTTGGTTAAGTTCGTATAACTTCCAAGATTATTTTTGCCAGTTTTAACAAGCATCGAAACTACCGAATTTTTTTTTCAAAGCTCAAAAGCTCATGAGCAATAAATGATTAAATTGAAAACCATAATTTTCAAGCTAAATACTTGATTAAAAAATGTCAATTCAATTTTTAAAGCATTATTTCTATGCATTATTTTTCCTCGTCGAGCTAGAGGACACAACAATTGTTCAAATTATCTTTATTTGGCTAGCAAACTTTAATATTCCTGTCCATGCTGGCATTTTTCCAAATTAGCCATTCGTTTCAAAGACTGACAAATCAACTAGCTTAAAAAAGGCTTACAATTAGACGAACAACCAATTAGGTATAATTTACTTTCTAAATTAAATTTAAAACAACTGTCGAAACTGCTGAAAAATGTGTTTGCTACATTAATAACATTGTTTTAATTATTTACAAATTAACGAATTTATTATTCTTTTATAACCAAGAAATATTTAGGGGAAAACATTTGAAAAATTAAGCTACAAAACTCATTGAAATGATTCAAAATACATGAAGACTGGAGCTTCTTTTCCCTTGTAGAAGATGCTTAAAATCAAATATTGAATCAAATTTTGCTAACTATAATAAAAGCACAAATAAAAAAATTCTGACGCACACTTTCCTTCTGTCTGGACGGCATTTCAGGTAACCCTGCAAGTCCATTAGCACTTCAAAAGCAAAAAAAAAAATTACGTCAACATGTCTCCCTCAATGAGTGTATGACCCCAATGCAAAGGAATAGTAAAAGGTAGTTGGTTGTAAGGTAAATATGGAGATTAAATAAACTGAAAGTGAAATAAGCAACACTCGTCCATCTCCCATTCATGTCTCTCCATTCACTTCATTTACTATTGCATTGTCATAAGAGATGCGCATAGGAGATAATGCCCAAATCAAATACGGATGATTATACGATTTCAAGTCGGATAATTGCGTGATCCCAGTGGATTTTTCTAGCCCAAACAAAAGAAGAAAAATATATTGCGTATATTCAGCCACACCTGGGATGAATCAAAAATCTGATAAGCCATATAGGCAGAGAAAAATCAAGAAAAAAATACATGATGAGTCCCTGAAAAAAAACGAGGAGGTATCCAATAACAAATTGCAGTATGGATTTCCTTTTTTTTCTTTAAGCCCTTTATCATGCATGCAATATTATGTAACGTGGGAAATTACATAAATAACTCCGCATTTTAAGCAGTGCTCTATCAGAATATACAGTGTTCTTATGAAAGGGTTGAAGACAAGCGATTATGGAAGATGAAAAATGTGTCTGTGTGATTTTTGAAGAGATTATTTTAAACTGTTTGTATCAACTGATTTTTTTTTCTGTGAGGGTGTAATTTTTTGCATGTGCAGAAACCACCGGCTCTTTTTCCATAGACAACTTCCTGTACAGTTGCAAATTGCAGTGCATCATTCATTTAATGAATGGAAAAAGGAGCATCCCCACTGTTTAATGGGAGTTCATTTAATCAAGTTATTTTTCTGGTGGATAATTAAAAAATCTAGCAATTTCCCTCCATTTACTTACCAACAAATGGGGCAGGGGAGATGCTGGGAGAAAGTCGTTTGGGTCCATTATCTCCGTCGGAATTTTTAAAATGTCCTTGTCTTAGTGCGTAGTAAAAGTAATCGTTTGAAAGGGAGAGAATTCCTTTGCGTTGGGCCACAGACTATTAAAAAAGCCTGAGGCATGGCGTCTTCTGGCTCTTTCGGGATGTTTCTATTATGGAATCGAGGAATGTTATGTAAACAGTCTGAGACTTTCTCGTGGGTGGGGAATTATGATACTAAAAACAACGCTAATGGGATAAATGCAGGAGAGAGTAAATTTATGAGGAACTTGAATTTTTTGAATGTTTACAAATATCTTATCAAGTCTGGCCTGTAAACAAAGGTTCATCTTTGTTTTATTTTTAAATGCCAACACACTAGGTAGATTTCATGGAGCTTCGACTTTGAAAGGCATCTCACGACTTCTAAAGATAGATTCAGCACTGAGGCATTTTTGATTAGCTTCATATCTTTCATTCAAAAACTCGAGAAAAATCATTGTCTTTTTGAAATCACAATTTTTAAAATCATTAATTTTTATCTAATTTTAATTTTGAAAATAATAATTATAAATTATTATTCTTTTAACCCACCACCTTATTGCATTTGAATTTATTGTGAAGAATGCAGGGAAGTCGATGATGGAGACAAGCCTTTACCAGCCGCAATGTTTACCAGACAGTACAACAATTCTCCTCGCAGCTACCTCTGGCGACCTTTCATTCTTTCATCTGGTGAAAGAAAGGAACAAAGACAAGAAAAAGGATGCTTCAAATGGACTTTGATAATACAGAGTCAGATGGTGCTTGCAAGCAGTAAATAACCTTTTTTTCTTTTTGTAAGGCTTGTGAAACAACAATTGGAATTTCTATAGGTAAACTGAGCAAATTCAAGATTTAAAGTGCATCTTTTTTATCCGCTTCATGCCAAAGGTTTAAAATATTTTTAATTTTAGTGTAATTTTGTACAGTGTAATTTTAAAGAATTAATTTTAGCCTGCAAGCCAAAAATGTTTTACTGTGGATCAGCCATGATTTTAGCTCGGATCGATTGTTGTTCCTGATTGTATGTTACAACGGCTAGTCATAATGCATGGTCGGGTTTTCCTTCACAAAATGTATTTATACCTATGCCTATATGTATGTATACCGACGTTAAACTATGACCAATTTTACCTGCGTGTATATGTAAACAGGGGAAAAAATCCCGTTTTTAATTTATTTTATTTTAAGCATGAATATATTAGTGTAGAAAATAGCGTAGAAAATGACAAACAATGTTAAGCTACTGGCTAGAATGACTGAAAATGAGTAATGACAGTGAGGTCCAGACAGTGTTTATTGTTTATCTATCAAATGATCCGAACAAGATGATAAAACTAAGGGACAGCAATTTATTCTTTTTTTAAAAAAAATTCAAAATCCCGGTTATTGTTGAGCGATAACTCATCTCCAATTATGATTTTTTAGGTTTAATAATGTTCTCAGTGAATCTTCTCAGTGATGCACAAAAACAAATATTGCGCTTACGTCATCTTGCTCTCCAAATTCGGCAATATTGAAAGAAGCTTCAAATTCGGTAGTTCTTCGTATTGTTTAGCACAAAAATCAGAATCTGCCCCGGCATGACCTCCTCTTCCATCCTTGCTCTCTGTTTATGCACGTTCAAATGGCGTAAAATTTGGACTGATCCGTAATCTACACTACATTTAACATGTGAAATGTACCCACTAATCTGGGTTGATCTACTTCAAATTATTTAAAAAGAAATGTTTCCATATTGTCGACATAATTTTGGATATTTCGGAAGTAATGCATTGCCAGATGGATTCAATTTTTTTTTCAGCCAGGGCCATTTTAAAAAAATCAATGTAAATAACACACACATGGGTTAATTGTTTTTTTTATAAAAAAAGGTTTTTAATAATAAAAAATTATTTTATACAAATGTAATGTCTGAATCAATAAAATAATTTGTATACACAACGTGAAAATATTTTAAGTACAATGACAATGACCCTCTCTAATAGTTATTTATTGACGCTTCTGCTGTTGCTGCTGCTGCTGTTGTTGCTGTCCACTACTGGCGGGCTGATCTTCGTAATTGTCGTAGTAGTAGTAGTCATCTGACTTGTTGGCATCAGTCACCTTAGGAGCTTCAGTCGTGGGGGCAGGTCTGGATCAGAAAAATAAATATACCCAATGAGAAACAAATTTAAAAAACAAATAGAACGATTAAAATAAATACAACAAAATCGGAAAAAATAGAACAAAATCGAACAAAATAGAACAAAATAGAACAAAATAGGATAAAATTGACCAAAATAGGATAAAATTGACCAAAATAGAAAACAAATTGGAAAAAATCGAATAAAATTGGGAAAATAGAAAATAAATTCAACAAAATAGGATAAAATAGAAAGTAAATTCAACAAAATAGGATAAAATAGAAAGTAAATTCAACAAAATAGGATAAAATAGAAAATAAATTGAACAAAACATCTGAATAAAAATCAAAAAAGGCCCTTTAAATGCATTGTTAAGACACTCCGTAATGGCCATAAATTCCTGGAGAAAGTTCCTAAAATGTTTTATTCGTCAAATGAATACCTGGCAGTAGTGGCTGGAGCAGGTCGAGTGGCTTGAACTGGTCGGATGCGATCTCTGGAGGAGATGGATTGAACACGAGATCCGCTCTGTTGAGACTGAGCAGGTTGGGGCTGTTGATGTTGTTGTTGTTGATGCTGGGCTGTCTCCACGACGGGTCTTTGAGACTTCTTCCGGAGGAGGGGCTTGTTCGTGACGGCATAAGAAGAGCCTCCAGACTCGCCTCCAGTCAATCCCAAAAGGAGCTCACTCTTCTTCAAACCCTTCAACTCATCCCCATAATAATTCTCACAGCCCTCAACGCCCTCTGGGTCCGTGCACTGTCCGCTGTACTCATCAGCGCCGATCTTGAAAACCGTCCCGATGGGACATCCATATTCCCTGGGGCTGTTGTCCAGACACACATAATACTTCCGGCAGTCCTCGGGGTGGGCGTGACGGGAGAAAGTCCCTGGATTCGGATTGTTGGCAGCTGGAGGGCACTTGAATCCACCTTGAGTTTCTGGACAAAACCAATCCTCGATTTTAGCTCAAAAAATTCACACCTTTTAAAACGAATTTTAAAAAAGCCTCAACTTCCGCCTAAAACTGACATTAAAAAAATCCCCTTCAAAGTTCACATCCTTCCTTTTGGCCGTCAAATCCACGGTAATTTATGCAAACGCTGTTACCTTCAATTTTTACTCACGAGAGACTTTCCACTAACCTATAAAAATTGAAATTCTTCTGCACGCCCTGATAGTCAATGCATGAAAATATCTTGTCTCTTTTTTTAAAAAAAAAACGTCATTAACTTCAAAGAATATCAGAGAAATCTTCACTATTTTTACTCAAGCATCCTATTTACCTACAACTTTCCGTATTTCCTTTAAGAAGCCTAACCTTACCCTTGAGAAATTCTTTGTCTTATGACTTTTGCCACGCTATTTTGCTTTCAAATAATTGCATATATTTTTCTTATTTCTTCACACACATTTTCTCTCAAATGCTTCACACCTCAGACGTGGTAGGAAATTATGCCGGAAATCATTCACATAAATATTCAGAAAGGTCACAGGGGAAACAACAAATTATTTGGCACTTGGCTCAACTTCATGAAGACTCGATAGCCATTTTCAAAAATGAAAGACGTTGCAAATGGAATGACATTTCTAAAGGCATGGTAAGTATTTCTGAAGGCCTGGAAATGTATTTCTAAAAATCTCGAAAGATATTTTTATAAACCTCGAAAAACATTTCTAAAAAAAAACCTCAAAAGATATCTCTAGAAACCTCGAAAGACATTTCTAAAAACCTCAAAAGACATTTCTAAAAACCTCAAAAGAAATTTCTAGAAACCTCGAAAGACATTTCTAAAAACATCAAAAAACATTTCTATAAACCTCAAAAGACATTTCTAGAAACCTCGAAAGACATTTCTAAAAACCTCGAAAGACACTTTTATATACCTCGAAAGACACTTTTATAAACCTCGAAAGACATTTCTAGAAACCTCGAAAGACATTTCTATAAACCTCGAAAGACATTTCTAAAGTCCAGGCAAGATATTTCTAATGTCCAGGAAAGACATTTCTAAAGTCCAGGAAAGACATTTCAAATGTCCAGCAAAGACATTTCAAATGTCCAGCAAAGACATTTCTAATGTCTAGCAAAGACATTTCTGACGTCGAGGAAAGACATTTTTGAGGAAAAACATTTCTAAAGGTCAGGAAAGACATTTTTGTGGAAAGACATTTCTAAAGGCAAGGAAAGATATTTCTGAAGACATGGCAAGGTATTCCTGAAGTCCTTTAAAGACTCCTGCACACATGCAAAGGCCTGGGAATATGCCTGAAAAGACATGGCTAAAGATGTGGAGAGACAGGATTGATGTGAAAGGACATTGGAACTTACCAGTGATTTTGCACTCTGGGACCTGATCGGCCCACATGCAAACACGAGCTTCACGATCGTAAGCAAGGCCAGGGGCACAGGTGTATTTGTTGGACTCGCCGTTCCAGCAGCTCCAGAAGACATCACAACGCTCCTCATCGGGGAAGATGCCGTACAATCTGGGGCAGTTGGCGCTTCCCGCCGGAGGCTCTAGCTCCGATCGGGCACCACAATCCACATTGTGGAGGTAGTCGCAGTTCTCGGTGAGGAATTTGGGGTCCGAGGAATCGAAGGCCAACCCATTGCCGCAGGTCTTGAGGTCCGGCTCATTATTCTCACACTTCCAGTACTTGTCACAGGATCTGCTGTGGGGGTAGAAGCCATACTCGTGGGGACATTTGAACTGTTCTTGTGCGAAAGCTGTTGGTGACAAAATAATTAACAAATCTAATTTAAATTAACTTCGTAACTCAAGTTTTTTTAGATTTTCCCTCATTTATTTCTGTGTCATTCTCCCTTTTGGTTTCACTTTGATCGTATTTCCCATTCTTTTTCACTATTTAGTTTCTTGATTTCGTCATCATATTCCCGTTTAAATTTAAATGAATTCTGTGTTTTCCCTTTTAATGCATTTCTGGCATTTTTAGTTTTAGATGTATTGAGCATTTCTTCGTTTAAGAGTGATGAGCACCTTTGCATTTAAGTTCTTTTGACATTTCCTTCGCTAAATACAATGATAAAAATTGTCCGCTTATATTCATTGAAAATTTCCTGTTTAAATGTATTTTGAGCATTTCTTCCCTAAAATTCCTTGAGAATTTCCTCTTACAATGTATTGCGAATTTCTTCGCTCAAATTCATTCAGAATTTCTCTCTTTTAATTCTTTTACAATTCCTTTTGCAATGCACTATTTTGAGTTTCTCCCTTTAAATTCATTAAGCATTTATCCCTTTAAATGCATTGAGAATTTCTCCCTTTAAATTCATTGAGAATTTTATCTTACAATTTATGGTGAATTTCTCCCTTTAAATGCATTGAGAATTTCATCTTTAAATTCTCTGAGAATCTCTTACAATATATGGCGAATTTCTCCCTTTAAATGCATTGAGAATTTGTGTCATTAGATTAGAATTTAAGATGAAATTCAGTGAGTATTTTATTTTCAAATTCTCTGAGAATTTTCTCTTATAATTAAGTGTGAATTTATCCATTTAAATTCATTGAGAATTTCCCCATTAAAATTCATTGAGAATTTCCCCATTAAAATTCATTGAGAATTTCCCCATTAAAATCATTGAATACTTCCCCATCTAATTCCATAACTAATTCCCCATACACCTTGGTTATACAGTGTCCTCTTTGTTTTAATTCACCATTTGTCCCTCTTAATTCCAATATATCAAATTCCCCTGTGATCTCATTGAATCAAATTCTCTCTGATTTCATCGATCAATTTCCCTTAGCCATTTTTTTTTTCTCGCGAAATCTCTTACTAATCTCACGGCTACCGTTTCCGTCTTGGACACTTGCATGATTTCCCAATGATAATAAATGCGAGCATATCTGTGTCGGGGACACACCCAAATCATATGTAACACCTGTACCTGTCTCCTACCAACGGAGATTGCACAGGGATATCGTCCTAATGATGATGGATTGACAAGTGATTTGAGTGCTAAAAAGAAGCACTATATACTGCATACTTTCCAAGGGATAAATTATCCTATTTCCCCGTGCCATATCCTATCCAATATTGCCCCATCGTCAATGGAGGAAGTTGGAAGGGATTTCAAAGGGGCTTTTTGGGACGTTAAAACGTTATTCCATCCTTATGGACGTACATACATATTTATGTACCATTTGATGTTTACCTAATGTGCCATTTGACTCTTCATTTGCCTGTATACATATGTACGGATTTGGACTCAAATGAGAAGCTCCTTTGAGGCCAAGAAGCATGGCAAGAACCTGTCATTAATCTGTAAGTCAATAGGTGGTTATGGGGATGTAAACAATGGTCAAAAAAAAAAAAGTGAGACCATTGTTGTGTTTGGTGTTATATAACACTGGGTATTGTTGAGTACATCAACCCCAATTCGAAAACTCACTAACATACTTGCAGATTTTTTTTTCTCTGGCATCTCTCTCTTGTAAATTTTTTTGCATAGACACACACCTTTTTTTTTTTTTTTGCATTTTAAGAGCTTCCACTTCACATATTAAAATGTTCCTTCCCCTCGTTGCATGTAAGAGACGTTAGTATAACACGTTTTAAAACCAACAGGAAAACCTCAACAAGGAAGAGTTGTGGGGCGTGCAATGAGAGAGAGAGAGAGAGACAAATAGAGAGACAGAGAACAATTGAGAGAAAAATAGAGAGAGACAGAGAGAGAGAGCCTTTTATCATATTAAACGAAACCAAATGGCCCAATACTTTTTTTTATGCATTCCGCATACATTCTCCTTTACTCATGGTTAATGATGGGGCGCCTCCATATGTGACCATAATCGTTAGGAGAATATAGAGATTTTTTTTTTTACATAATTTTTTATTCCAATATTGCAAATCTCCGTGAGAGAGAGAAAAAAGGAGAGAGAAATAGAGTGTCGTTTGCATAGAGGAAAAGCCGATTGCATCACCCTTTTTACAATTTATGAGGAATGCCTAGAGGATTGAGCCACCAGGTAAAAATAAAAAATAAAAGAAATGTAGGTGCATAATTTATTAGTTCCCTTTCCCTTCTCAACCCTTTTAAGTCTTCCTTGGTGTACATGACAGTAAAGGTTATGAACTTTCCGTCTGACATTTTGTCTTATGGGGAAGTACAGATATGATTTCCCCCTTCTTATTTCTGAGCATTTAAGTAATAGTCAGAAGCTCTTCCGTCCTCAATTCTTTCTTGGGCCGAATAATTCATGAAATTCTTGGTCGAATTTTATTTCTACAGGGTGGAAATAGCCGAATTAATTAGGAATTTCCCGGTAGTACGTAGACAATGATTTAAAGGGTGAAGGTGGAATTTATTTGGGAATTTTTAGGCAAAATTTAGGCCATTTAAATTAAGTACAGAATGTGAAATTGGCAGATTTTACTGGGAAACTTTCATATGAAATTTGAATACAGATTCAAAATGGGAAGTTTGCACCTTTGTTTTGGAACTTTCAAATGAAATTTCACTTTATTCATTGAAAATGGGAAATTCGCAGAATGTATTTGAAATTTGAAAGCCAAACTTTAACCGATTTAAAGAGGACATTTAAAGAATTAATTTTTATAATTTTGAGCTGAATTTGTTCATTTTCATATTCCCAATTAAACAGGATTTGTCTTCCCAAATACCAATTCTTTTTTGGTACAAGCTCAAGCGGTTTTTAAGAATTTCAGAAGCCATCTTGCGACTAAATTTTGACGGGGAAAATGAAAGTAATTAAAATTTTGATACTGTTCTTTATAATCAAAGTTATCTACCAAGTTCTATGTTAAAAAATAGTCATTAAAATTAAAATTTTAAATTGTACATGTCCAATTACAGGATTACAAGAAGCCTTTGAACGCATGTTTTTCAACTTTTGCTTCGATCTTCACAATTCTTTCCTTTTCCATCCTTTCCCCAAAATCCCCGTAATTGCTCACAGTATTGACAAGATAAATAAATCCCTGTGTATACACTCACATTTCATCCCACATGATTTCAAATGGGGACTACATAATCATCTGGGGAGAGGAGAAAGAGAGAGAGAGAGAGAGAGAGAGAGAATTGACTCGTAATAATAAATGCAAAATAAAAACAAAAAATAAAAGAAAGAATTCAGAACACAGAAGAAACCGGTTCCTCAGGGTTGACTTGATAGATTTTTCGTAATTATATTGACTATAATGTAGATCTTCCACTTGTCCAACTCAAAAGGGAAAAAATTATCTACACATTTCCAGTCCCGCGTCTTTTTTTTTTCTTATCAAAAAAAAAATGCAAAACTATACTAGTGTGCCACTGGTAGGATCTTACACATATGTACGTAATGTCCATTCGTACAAAGGGGTAGACACATGTGCTTTTCCCCCTCTATTATTATGGAGGTGGTTCGATGAAAAAGGAGAGTACCAAAAGAACCTACTGTACGACTTCTTACATATTATTACAATCTGGCTCCGAGGCCAACAATGAATTTTTATGACCGCATAATATGCCAGAGAGAGAGGGAGACTGAGCCAAAGAGAGAGAGACAGGGCAAAGATCTGTTATAACAATACAAAGAGTCCATTATTCAAGTGTACCACTACAACTTCTGACTAATTATATCCCCTATACGTGTCTCTCTCTCCCTCTCCCTCTCTCTGTCTCTCTCTCTCTCCCTCTCTCTCTCTCTCT
>JAQGBT010006971.1:0-11642 GCA_034698585.1 Disparrhopalites patrizii | reverse complement strand
ATTTTAATTCGACCAATTGGAATTTTGACCAATTTGAATTTATTTGAGTGATATTCATTGGATATTCATTGGATAATTTTAATTTATTTAACGAATTTTCATTTGTCAAATTTTAGTTCATTTGGCAAATTTTAATTTCGACCAATTTTAATTTATTAGACGAATTTTAATTTTTGACCAATTTTAATTTATTTAACGAATTTTAATTCAGCTAGTTTGAATTTATTTGACTAATTTCGATTTAAAATCTGAGATTTATTTCCACGTGACTGGAATCAGATTTAATTAAAGTGAGATCCCTGATGTCCCAGAAGCTTTTGGTGGAGCAGAGTGAAAGTAAATGAAGGCGTGATTTCGTAAATATGTCATTTTGGTCAAAATATGGTGTTATACATGTACCCATTTGTAGATGAATTCTCATATACCGATGTTAGGGCGGATCACCTAGCACTAAAGCCTATTGGGGGAGGCTAAATTAAATGAGAAAAGCACGGGAGATTGTAATCTTAATGGAAGCTTTGGTTATTTGTTCTCACCAAAGCTCTTGTGTGTGTGTATTTATGCAGTACGTGCTCTTAAATTAAGTGGTACACACGGGGAAGGCGGAATCGATTCTGTAGATGTATATTCCTGGAAATATTCGCATATATATATACATATATACATTATCCATGCTTCCCCTTTCCGGGAGGGATGGTAATCAGGAGTTGAATCATTTCTAAGGTACATACTGATTACTAATATGTATATGTGTATCTACTTGGAAGCATATGGAATTTAAGAGCATAATAATTTCTCCAGGAGGGTTGGGAAGGCTGGTAAATTACTGGTGGATATTTTGCTATATAATATAATGTCCTGTGTCCTGATGGCTATCTCGGAAGTGGTACGTATGCGTCATCGTAATTAATAGTGGTTGGTCTTGTAATTAATGTTATTTCCTTTCATAATGCTAATCAACTATGCTTATAACACTGATTTCCTTTGTGAATGTACACACAGTGCTCAACAAGAGCCAAGGCGGTCCTCCAATGCTGTGGGTAGATCTGAGAGCTGCAAGGGGCCAGTTCAACGGGTAAGTGTGTTTTTTTTATAACCAGTATTCCAGTATAGTAGTATAAGAGTGGATGTATACATACATATGTATATACGTATATGTTCATATGTACATTATGGGAGATATACCCATGCTCCGTTGCTCCTTCTGGCAAAGGGAGAGGGCGTTAGGGATGTTGATGAGCGTTTTCGAGCTAGCTTTTTGCACTTCCTGTCAATTTCTGGGGATTTTTCCTGGTCGCTACACAGTTGATTTTTTTAAGAATTTGTCGTGTTTCACCACTTTTTGTCTTTCTATTATATTTTTTCCATTCTAAACTTATTTTTGGTACCGTTTAAGCATATTTTGTGTACTTTATAAGTACATTTTTTGTACCTTTTCAACATACTTTTGTACGTTTTATTAATATTTTTATACTTTTTAAACATACTTTTGTACCTTTTAATAATATTTTTGTACTTTTATAACATACTTTATACCTTTTAATCATATTTTTGTACTTTTTAAGCATACTTTTGTACCTTAAAATCACATTTTTGTACCTTTTCAACATATTTTTCATCTACGTTTTCCTGTATTTCTATTTTAAAATTCCCCGCATATCGGTTAGGGATTATTTTAACAATTTCGCCAATACGTTCACGTTACGACGGAATTAATTATTCAAATTTAATGAATGTTTATGGAATCGTTAAGTAATAATTCGTTATTGGAGAGCTAGACACCTGCAGAAATTCATGAAAATACGCAACAAATGATACAAAAAATGTTCTGCTAAATGTTTTTTTTTGAATTATTGTGTTTGTATTTGTCTTGCCCGAGAAAGTATTTTAAAATAATTATGAAGGCGAGATAAAATTCAAAATTATGTGCATATAATCATATTTTGGATACTCCAAGGAAATCATTGGAAAGCGTAGACATTTTTGGTGAAAGTAGTAGAAATTAGTGGGATGGCGCTATTGCTTATTGCTGTAGAATTTCTATAAGACATAGAATGGGGAAGGCACTACGGAGAAAATCGAGAAAAAAGATTTCTTTGACTTTCTTTGACTCTTATACAAGTTTCTCTACCTTTGTTGCTGCCTGTGGAGAAAAAGATAGTGTGCAAATAAGGAAAGTTCCTTTCACGCAATCAATCTAATGACACCTGACCGTACGTGCAGGAACTTTGTTTAGTGTTTAAGAGCAAAACTTTTTCTTCGGTATTTCTACCTCCCCAACTTTCTTCCCACATAGAAGATTCCAGAAAGAAACAAGATAGGCTGGAGTAATGAATAGAATTTGTGGTGAATAATTAAATTCCATCCCACCTTGAAACGGTACTTTCACCCGTGTCATTAGACTTTTTTTTGGACATGAAACTCTTTTGTGTAGCACGTGCATTGTACGTGTGTGGTGTTGTTTGTTATTTTTTCGTTTACGTCTATTTTTTTGTTTACTTCTATTTTATTTAGTTTATTTCTAATTTGTTTCTCTTTTAAACCTTCCAGAAGCAGCCAAGAGAGCGGAGAAAGCACAGCGATCCTAATCTCACTTCTAAGTCAAGGTAAACTATTCCTATACATTTCCTTTACGTACATATGTATATATACACATCATATATTATGCATACAACATTCATCATCAGCAGCTCACTCCTTTTTGTACCTGGAGGACATAAGGAACATATCCTTGTTTTTATCCTTGTTTTTTCCCCTTTGAAACTACAAAAACTAATTTAATGGGAAAGCTTGTTTTGCAAGCTTTTTTTGAAGACGGGAAAATTGTGTTTATTATTAAAAAATGTGCATATATACATATATAAAAAATTATGGGGCAAAAATTCAAAGGGAAATTGAGGGTTATTAAACATCTTGGCTGGAATATGACTTTGAAGAAGCTTTTGTTGCCTTCAAGCCACGTGTAATGTAATCAGGTGGCCTAATTTTTTTTAGGAAGGCCTTGTCTTTATTATGGGGCTACATGGTTGGAAATGTACATGGTAAATATACGGGGGTTTTCCCCGGTGAAAGTATATGGGAGTAATGAAGCAAGTCTTTTTTTATTTTTTGTATACTAAAAAAGAGAAATATTCACGGTCTTTATAAGGAAGCTTTATAAGGAAGCTAGGAGGGAGTAAATGAGGTGATGGAGAGCATATGTAAGCCTAATGTCATGTGCACATGTCAAGGGAAATAAATGGATAAGACTCTTATGCGGAAGTATACATATAGAAAGTGTACACACCTGCATTTTTCCACAAAGTCACTTTCCCCTGCCTTTTCCCCATTATTCTATGAATCTCAGGGTTTTTTACATGGTGGTATAAGGAGAAAATAGATATGAGGATATAATTCCCGGGGATGATCAAATGATGAAGATTTGGTTATGTTTGTTTTTTCTATATTATTATTTCGCTCTCGGACATTTAATCTTAATCGGCGGGGGATAATAGGTGGGGGAGGAGATAGTGGAGTTGGGGGAGGCGGGAGATTGAGTAAACGGACTTTTTTTGTATCCATTATTTTATTAGCTGGACTCACTGTGTATTTTATGTCATTGTACTTACTTTTTTTTTCCTTCCCCGGTCTGTCTTTTGTCAACAGTGGCTTTTAGTGGAGGCTCTTTTAATGTCACTGGCTTTTTTTTCTGTTGAGGGTTGGAGCCGCATTTTTTTGTGTACATTTTGATTATCTTAGGCAGGTGTGGGGCCTGGCGTACTTTACGGGGTTCGGCTGAATTAAGGGGATTTTGTTGACATCTTCTCGGTTTATCTTCTGCTCTTCCTTTTTTGAAATTTTTCTTTCCTTGTTTTTATGTTTTTGGTAGTATTTTCCTTCTGCTTTCACTTTTTTCGCTTGATTTCCGCGGTCTTATGTTCGTTATTTTTCCTGCGTTCTTTCCGCTTTTCTCTTTCTATTCATCCTTTTTCGTTTCTTGCTTTCTCTTTTTGTCATTCTCTTTATACTTTCTCTTTTTGTCATTCTCTTTACACTTCCTGTTTTTGTCATTCTCTTTACATTTTCTCTTTTTGCCATTTTCTTTATACTTTCTCTTTTTGTCGTTATCTTTATGCGTTTTCTTTTTGTCGTTATCTTTATACTTTCTGTTTTTGTCATTTTTTTGATGCTTTCTCTTTTTGCTTTTCTCTTCATATTTTCTCTTTTTGCCATTTTCTTTATACTTTCTCTTTTTGTCGTTATCTTTATACTTTATCGTTTTGTCATTCTCTTTACACTTTCTGTTTTTGTTGTTATCTTTATGCGTTTTCTTTTTGTCGTTATCTTTATACTTTCTGTTTTTGTCATTTTATTGATGCTTTCTCTTTTTGCTTTTCTCTTCATATTTTCTCTTTTTGCCATTTTCTTTATACTTTCTCTTTTTGTCGTTATCTTTATACTTTATCGTTTTGTCATTCTCTTTACACTTTCTGTTTTTGTTGTTATCTTTATGCGTTTTCTTTTTGTCGTTATCTTTATACTTTCTGTTTTTGTCATTTTATTGATGCTTTCTCTTTTTGCTTTTCTCTTCATATTTTCTCTTTTTGCCATTTTCTTTATACTTTCTCTTTTTGCTTTTCACTACATATTTTTTCTTTTTACCATTTTTTTATACTTTCTCTTTTCGCCATTTTATTGATGATTTCTCTTTTCACCACTTTATTTATGCTATATCTTTTTTCGCTTTTCGCTTTATGCTTTCTCTTTTTTCCAGTCTCTTTATGCTTTCTCTTTTTGCGAAACTCTTCATACTTTCTGTTTTTACCATTTTATTTACACGTTCTCTTTTTGCCATTCTGTTTACTTTCTCTTTTTGCAATTCTATTTATGCGTTCTCTTGCCATTCTCTCTATGCTTTCCTTTTTGACCGTTTGCTGTGGCTTTTCTCGTTTTCGGCTTTCTCCCTGCCCTTTCTTTCTGTGTTGATCTTAACCCCTCGCTATTATTTTGTCTCTGCTGTCCTTTTTGTTCTTGCTCCCAATAAACTACCTTGTGTCCCCCTCTCCTCCGAAGCATTAATGACGGATGTAAGTGCTGTACCAAAGAACTTCGCTCTTTTAGTGAACATCCGCATTTTCCTCAGCTGATGAGCTCCATGCAGAAGCCCATTGATGTGGATGGGAGTTAAGTAGGCATTTGTGACATGGTTAGGCACTACCTGGAGGGGTGGGGTTTTATATACGAAATTGCTTTCATAGAATGGAGGGCTTTTGTATGGAGAGGAAATGCGAATAGAGGTAGAGAGAGAAAGAGGGATAGTGGGATCAGAGGGAATTATCACTGGTCGTAATGTCGTTAATGTGGTGGTTTGCGATTAGTTGCTCTGTGTTCACCCACATTATGAGTGGAAAAAGGAGGGAGGAGAGTGGATAGTCTTAATGGTAGTAGTATTACAGCATAAAAAGGTCGTTTAAGGTTCAGGTCTTCTTTCTGCGTTCCAGACTCGCTGGTGCCTTCATATCGGTGGTGTTTACTTTCTTTATTTCTCTCTCTTTCTCTCTCCCTCTCTCTGTTTTTCTCAATGAAAGTATTTGAGAGACGGTGCGGAGATTACTTATAGGTGACATAATATCCGCCACTGACTATAATGGTAATGGGTTCTTTACAGAAGGTAGATTAATGGCTGGGGCTTGAGGCTTGAATGGGAGTACACGGAGAGTAAACTGAAAGGCCGTCAGTGAGAGAGAGAGAGAGAGAGAGAGAGAGAGGGAAATGTTAGGTGGTAAAAGAAAAGAAATATAGAAGGGAGAAAGTCCTACTTTTCTCATTGTAATAATAGTAGAAGGAGTGATGTGATACGGTAATAACAGGTTCATATTGATTAGATGAAAGGACACTGTACCACATTTCCCAGCTGGTACTTTTTTCTCTCCTTTTTTTCTCGCTTTCTCGCTCTTTCCCTCTCTCTCTCTCTGTTTCTCGCTCTTTCTCTCTCTCTCTTTCTCGCTCTTTCTCTCTCTCTCTTTCTCGCTCTTTCTCTCTCTCTCTTTCTCGCTCTCTCTCGCTCACTCTCTGTCTTTAACTCCCGCTTTCTCTCTCTCTGTCATGCTTTCAATAGAGACATTCGCCACGACGAGCTGTCTTCCTTTCACCACATTTTTTTCATTGTTTTCCTGGTCTTACAAGGCTTCTATGTTTTCCCCGTCCTCCCTTGTTTTTTCCACGAATGTTTTCGTCCTCAGGTCGTATCTGGTTTTTTAATCCCAATATTACTTAATGTACTTTTGTTCCACTTCCTTCTTCCTCCTTTTAACGGTTATACTGTGTAGATCCATTGAGAGGAAAAACATTCATCTAGGGCGGAAATGTTTTGGTTTATTATGTATGGATGGATTTCCCATTCCAGGCTTTTGTATGGGAAGAGTTTTTACTGGGGGAAAAATGGAGGCTACTTCGGATTTTATTGATGTGGGAAATTTTCTGGGGATTTAATTTTTTCTGGTTTTAGATTTTTTTTTGTCTTTGGATTTTTCGGTTCGGTTTCATTCAAGAGCTTTGGCTTTCACGTCAATGTGGTAGGGATCACGTGTTAAATTATTGTATATATATACATAGGTACATATTTAATATGTCAATATGTATTTATAATATACATATGTATACACATACATGCGTATGCTTTACGGATACGTTTTAATGACGCAGGAAAGTTGGAGGGGAGGAGTGGGAGACAGATGTTGTGTTTTTGAATAAATATTTTGAAGCTTTATTTAACTTTTATTTTTTTGCTTCATCGCTGTCTGCTTTTCTTCCTTCTCGCCTCTTTCCCTGTTCCTTTTTCCTCAACGTTCTCTTCTTTTAACTTTCCCTTTTTTCTCTCTGATTTTCTTCTCTGCTGCTGTGGTTATTTTTTTCTCCTTCACTCGGAAGTTCCCTTTTCCGTTTCTCTCTTCTCCGGTTCTCGGAAATTCATATTCCTCTCTTTCCCTTTCCTTCTTCATCCCGTGTAATAGTACGGTAAAGTGCTCCCACGGCACATGTTTGTGCTTGAGCAACGTGATCTCTTTTTTTCTCTATTGATGCGAGTTGTTTTAATCAGTACAAACATTGTCATTCATGATTGGTATTTTATCCCTCTGTCTGTCTTCTGTCTTCCGTTTCTCCTCACGGCATCTGTCCAGGTCTTGTACAAATAAATATGCACCCGTATCTGAATGGAGTAGTATTATGTGGTAGTATTTTTTTTCTTGTCTTAATTTTTTTTCCTCCTCCCGGAAGCTGCTGATAGAAGAGATTCAGATGCGAATGCTAGGATTTATTCTGTATTTCATTTAACATAAGCGCAAATACGCACGTAATATCAATGCAAATTTGAAGAAGGAAATGATATGGGGATATTATGTACGTACATATATAATACACGATAACATGCGACGGAATTGCATATTTGTGTAATATTTCCTCCGTTGATTACAGCGTGAAATTACAGGTGAGGTAGAGGAATTTGCGGGATATTAAGATTTCAAGAGGGTATATTTATTCCAAGTGAGTTTTTCCTTTGCCATCATGGAATCTCAAGAGATTTCAACTGTACCAAAAAGTTCCACTGGGAAACTTGACGGGTAAAAGTTGAAGTGCAGCTTATAATGTCGTAATCTCACATGAAATATCTTTTCCCCCTTTAACAAAATCCTCTTTTCTGCACTTGGATGAATGGATGAGCTTAAATATGTTGTTTAGAGAAAGGGAAATTTTTTTGTGAAGGAAGTTTTTTCTCTTTCTCGAAGTTCTCGCAGCATTTTCGCGTGAGTCTAAAAATGAATGTATTTCCCGTGTTTTTATTTTTGTGTGGAAGAGTTTAGGTGTTTCCATGTATTTTATTCGGTAGATTAAACGCGACAGATGTCCCCTCAAACTTACAGGGAAAGAGAGAAGGAGGAGAATAGATAGAGAGGGAGAGAGAGAGAGAGAGACGGTGGATCTTGTCTTTTTCTGGCTATTGCATGCAGACGTAGGTTGGAAAAAAAGCGGATTTATCGCATACATGGAAACCAGTTGGGAGACAGACTGGTTTAAGGAGGGATTAGGCGGATGCCCGTGGAAGGAGGAGTGAGGAAATATTCGTGGAGGGAGACATTTTGAATTACATAGAGAAATAGAGGAGAAAGAAGAATTGTAAACAATGAAGAATTGTAAGCCGGTTCTAGCGGGGGGGGAATGGAAAAGGCGAGAGATAATAAGGAGAGAGAATCAGTAGAGACGAAAAGGGAAGAGGGAGAGGGTGGATTCAGAGACGGAAGAGGAAACGAGGGAGAAATGGAACAAAGAAAGAGACGAAAAATAGAAATGACAAAGGAACCCTCAAGACAGAAAGAAAGTAGAAAAATGGACAGAGAAAAAGAAAATTTATGGTAAAAATAAAGGAGAAAATAAATGGTTGAAAATAAATCGGCAGAAAAGGAAGAAGAGAGAGAAAGTAAATCGGACAAAAAGGAAGAGGAGAGAAAATGATTGGAGAAAAAGAAGAAGAGAGAAAATAATTGGAGAAATCAAATCGGGAGAAAAAGAATAAGTGAGAAAATAATTGGAGAAAACAAATTGGGAGAAAAAGAAGAAGAGAGTGAAAATAATTGGAGAAAATAAACCTAGAGAAAAGGAGGAAGATAGAAAATAATTGGAGTAAATAAATCTAGAGAAAAGGAAGAAGAGAGAGAAAATAATTGGAGAAAATAAATCGGGAGAAAAGGAAGAAGAGAGTGAAAATAATTGAAAATAAATTTAGAGAAAAGGAAGAAGAGGGAGAAAATAATTGGAGAAAAGGAAGAAGAGAGAGAAAATAATTAGGGAAATAGGAAGATATGCAAGAACTTTTATAGAGACAAATAGTGCAATAGAGAGTGAGAATTCCGTAGTAGAGATTTCCCGATTAGACAGTGTTATATAAAAAAAACAGGAAAAAAAGCAAAGACAGAGAATTATTTGTTCATGAAAAAATGGTTTCACTCTCTCCCCAGGCTAATAACTCTTGCCTTGTCCCATGTTCGTTGTCGTAGCCAAGTGTTTATAATATTTTGATGTGATTCGCTGTAGACAGTCTTTGTAGTTTCACGATTTACCCGGTCCTCTTGTCTCCCCTTTAAATAACTTGGGGAAGAACTGGATATAAATAATGTTGTTTCCCCCTTTCTCTTCTTCTCTCTCTCTCTCTCTCTCTCTCGTCTTTCTTCACATTTCTTGGCTCGGGCAAAGAAGTATTTGGAGAAGAGGAGATTTGAATTAGATTAAAGTGCTACTCGTTGGCATTTATTTTCTTTAAAAAATGTGGTTTCCCTTTGCCTATCCATTCTCCCCTTTTGGTATCTCTGTATTGCTTGTGGTTTGTTACAATCAAGCTCCGCTACTTTTTTTTAGTTCCACGTCCCACTGATGTCCTTTTGGAAGTGAATACGGTTTGGTTGACAAAGGGGAAAAATTTGTGGAGTCACTTTTTTTCCTTTTGAAGATTTACCCCGGGTTTCAAGCGGTGGTCGTTGTAATAATGTGATATTATGGGATGGAGAGAGATACGGAGCTCGGGGAGATAGAGAGTGTAAGAGAGGAAGAAGAGAGAGAGTGAGAGAGAGAGAAGATAATGTCATTTGATGAGGAGGAGAAAGAGAAAGTATGATGAGACTCCGGAGAGTGATGGAGACTAATGGGGAAAGAATGGAGTGTGGTTCACAAAGGGAAAGTGAGGAGGATTGTCATCTCCAACTAACTCCCAAGCTTTTTTTTTATCTTCATTTCCCTTCCTTTCTCCAGTTATTTGGTTACACGTTACACATGAGGAGAGGATTTTCCCTAAGAGCTTTTGACACAGGCTGTTGACAATGTACTTAAAGCTGGATATTTCCTTTCTTTTCTTAAGGAGTTGTTTGGAGGAGGAGGGAATTACGGGGATTTTTTAGTTGTTTTTTCGGGGGTAAGCTGGAAGGATTCGCAAGATGTCTTTTATCATGTAAATCTTCGGTGGAGTTACATTTTTTGATGGGGTGAAGCATGAAGGATGATTTAATTTTTGCATTTGGCTATTTTTTATTTATTTATAATGTAGAATATTTTCAGGTTTATTTTTTCCCCAGCATTTTTCGGTTATTTAATTATTTTTTCAGAATATCTCGGTTTCCGATTTTTTTCCTCCCAGCATTTTTCGGTTATTCTGTATTTTTTCAAGTGTTTCTCGGTTTCCAACATTTTTCTGCAGCATTTTTGCATTATTTTATTATTTTGTCAGTATTTCTCGGTTCCAATTTTTTCTCAGCATTTTTCGGCTATTTTATCATTTTTTTAGTAATTCTCGGTTTCCTGTTTCTTCCCCTCAGCATTTTTCGATTATTTTATTATTTCTATCAGCGTTTCTCGGTTTTTTATTATATTTTCCGCGTTTCCTGGTTTGTCTTTCTTTTGTCGCATTATTTATCGTTTTTTTTTAATTTTTTACAACTTTCCTTTATTATGTCCTGTGGTAAGTATTTTTTGCAGTCTTTGACCTTCCTTGTCAGTGTTGTCAGTGAACCTATCATTTTTTTGGTAAAATGAAATAAAATCCGAACTGACTCTAATAATGCCCAGTAAGTCCCTGGCGGATTCCGGGTACTCCCGTCATTTTCTGTGGACGATTCACAATGAAAATGTATGTGCACTTGTAATTTTCAAGCGAAATGCTGTACATTCCACCGGGGAAGAGGTGACATTTCGTTGGGATAAAAGAATGGAAAATAATAATATAAAAGTGGTTATTTTTCTTCCTATTCCTCTCCTTCCCCATGAAGGATAATTTAGGGTGGATGTGTGAGTCGTTGTTGAAAGGAATGAATGGGGTGAGAGAGTGGGAGAGGGATGGTCGTCGTATAATATTAGTAGGGGAAGATTTTTGCAAGTTATAGGCCGATATAAAAAAAAATCCTCAGTTTTTTTTCCACTCTTAACACTTTTGTTCCTTTTTTTCCCCTTCCCATCAATATAATATAATGGAGTGGAAACGGAATTTTTCTCGATGAGGGTCTCTCTTTCCTATCTTTTAGGGTTGAGAATGATAGTGAGTAGTCGGGGGGAAAAAAGGCGCCAGTGTGGAGGCATTGAATGGGCGCCTTCACGGCGTGTTCTTTCTCTCTGGCCGTCTCTCTCTCTTTCTCTCTCTCTCTCTCTCTTCGCGCAACCACCACAATTCTGGTGGAGGTATGTATGTATATACATGTTAAAAAATTGTTACCCTGGGAAAAGATTCCCTTTGCCCGGAAAGGAGAGGAGTTACATAGGTTAGTATTGGCGAATGCTGGTGAAAGGCGGGTTTTTCCTGGGGATATTCACACATATGTATGTACATATGTACGTGCATACATGTGGACAAGGCCGGGGGAGGGAGGAGGATAGCCTGGCAGGGAGCAACTGGGAGCTGTTTACGGTTTTTTCGCCAGTTGTAAACTACTGTTGGGGGAAGGAAAGGGAAGACAAGTGGCAGTATGCTAATAGGATTAGTGCAAGGTTTCAATAACACTTCGATTAGCTTTCCCCCGTGTCACTCTCCCTCTATCTCTCTCTCTCTGTCTCTCTCTTTGTGTAATAGAGATTCTTCACACTGCACAGTAATTAGTAGGATTGCAAGTCGGAATTCTCTATATTCA
>JAQGBT010006970.1:0-11644 GCA_034698585.1 Disparrhopalites patrizii | reverse complement strand
TTCCATATTTTTTCTTTTCTCTATTTTCCATATTTTTTCTTTTCTCTATTTTCCATATTTTTCCTTTTTTCTCTCTCTCTTCTATTTTTTGCTTTTCTCTCTTCTATTTTTTGCTTTTCTCTCTTCTATTTTTCTATTTTTTCTCTCTCTCACTCTCATATTTGTTCTCTTTCTCTCTGTCTTTTCTTTCTCTTTTCTCTCTCTCTCTCTTACTCTTCTATATATTTTTTCTCTTTTCCTTTCTTCTATATAGAATATATAGATATGCATTTCTTTCTCTCCCTTTTCTCTCTTTGTTCTATCTCTCTATTCTTTATGCTTTTTCACTCTCCCAGCTCTCGTCTCTCACTTTCTTGCTCTAATTTCCCTTTAACATTAATTTTTGGTTTTAAGCTTCAATTCCACATCAGAATCAGATTGTATGTGTTCCAATAAAGAAGGATCAGAACTCTCCTTATTTTTGGCATTCCATCCACTTTTTGCGTTCACTCCTTTCCTCACGGTTTATTTTTAGCTCTGGCTCTAATATTGGTGATCACCCCATACAATCACGATGACATTTCCCCACTATACTCATATCCTCATCAACTCATCACCTTTCTCTTTCATTCAACAGCTCAAGTCATAAATCATCCAGCGATTATAGCTTTCGATAGAGACGAATCCACATCACGAAAGCACGAGGATGAAACAAAGGATTGTAAAAAAAAAAAAAAAGGGAACACCAGAAGAGCACAATTTTTCCCCCTGAAAACTAATACACGCATATGTGATTCCTCCGTATAGCGTTAAAAGCCCTTTACCATGCAGATGCACATAAATGAGTGACATGAAACTAAATAAGAAAATAATTGAACTTGCACAATTCCTTCCCTGCTGCTCTTCCATGCTACCTATTGACAATCGCACTTGCTACATTTTCCTTTTCCTCCTTGTTTGTCATTGTTATTTTTTGGACGATGAGGGTAATACGATGACACGAAGAAGCAAAAAAAATGAATGAGAAAAAAAGGAGTACAATTATTAGTACATGTCTCTTATCAGTGTGGTCAATCTCCCCCATTTTCACATGCATCCATTAGTATCTATACATTATATGATGTCCTTTTGACCATGTTATCCCACAGCCTTACATGCACATGAAGGTATTGATCTCCTCTTTATATTACGTTGTAGCAGTAGCTCATCAATTGAGTTTCAGATGTTGATTTTTTGTTTTTTTTTGTTATACAATACAATCAAAGAACCTATAGATATACACGTGGAAAATGATAATCACGGTAAATAACGCTCTACTCACGATATTCTCCCAGATAAATGAACGATCGTGGTTTCATTACGCCAGTGTAAACAGCAGGCGAGAAGAGGGAGAAATGAGAGGCTGAAAAAAAGAAATGAAGTTGTTGAAAGGATAATTACTGCTACAGAGAGACGTGCAGAGTGACAGAACATGAGAGAGAAAACTTGTGAAATACATTGGAGTCTCTCTATAACAACACTGAAGGGGAGGTAAAAAATATTTCTACCGGGAAATGTTGTTATGGAACATTTAATATTTAATATATGCCTTATACATGTACGAAGGACTGCAAAAAATAATGCCGTTATAGCGAAATGTGGTTTTGAGAAGACTTTTTATTAACAAGTCTCCATATAACAACATTTCTATATAACAACATTATTTTTCAGCTCTTCGTACATTAAAGTACATATAGTTTATGATCTATATAACAACGTTTCCCAATAACAATATTTTTTCCTCTTCCCTTCAGTGTTGTTATAGAGAGATTCCGCTGTAATTCGATTTAAGATGTACATCGAATCAAATAATTCGATCTAAGACGTAAATCGGGTCATAAAATTGAACTGAAATTCGATTCATTTGATCCAGTATTTATTTATACATTTTTCTTAATATTCTTCCGAAGCAGAGCAACAACAATAACCGTCAAAATACTGCAGCAAATTTAAATTAACGGTAAATATTATATCCTGGCCACTTGCAATTATTTGAATTGGCAAACTATTAGACTTATCATATGCTTAAAATTTGCAAAAAGTGGACAAATGTGTCACAATAATATATTTTTTGGATCGCTGAAATCATGATTCGATTCAATTCATGTGCTTGAATCGAACCGAATCGAATCATTTGCATCGTGAATCGGATCAGATTACAAATTTTGGTCCAATTCGGAATTTGAAATGAATCCATCCACCAAGCATTTTGGATAAAATCGGATCGTGGTGTAAAAATAAAATTCGCTCCATATGGATATAGCTATGTGACGGTAAAATGTTTAGAAAAACAGAAAGAGGTAAATGACACAATATAGAGAGAAATAAATGGAGAAAGGAGAGACAAATATGAAAACTTTCAGTTGGAGAGACAATAAAGCGAAAGAAAAACAGAGACAGAAAAAAGAGTCCAAAAAAGAAAGAGACACCAAAGGAAGGAGAAAAGAAGAAGAAAATGGTTAGAAAAAGGAATGAAAAAAAGCCTAGAATTAGATGCGGAAATCCCCATTACTTGATTGCTAACATAATAATGGCGATTATTTGCCTTACAAACACGCATTATCCGGGGGCTGTTCTAATTATTGTTTACAACATTCCGCAATGTACTGAATGTCCTCAAGTTTAATTATATAGTATGAGAGCATCATCAGCAACAATAAAAAAAATCGTGGCTTCTTCTTTCCCGCACATGTACAATAATAACAATAATAAAATAAAAGGTTACCCCACAGCAAATATATGTATAGCAATAGCACGTTCCATCCCGTGTTATTTTTTTTTTGCATTACCATATGCACAGAGGTACATGATGTATGATCAATGATCATTAAAATGTGCAGGCATGCATCCATTTGTTGTATGATAGAATTCATGTGTTATGGCAGATCCTTAATAGAGTGATCTCTTGACCTGTGAAAGATCCATTTGTGGGTGAACTTGACGACTGCAGATGAGAAAGCATAGATTATAGCAGAAGCGTGAATTTGATGGCCAAGATGATATGAGAAGCCCGGATTTGCCTTTCAATACATTTTTGGGCATATCAATAGCGTGAATCTTTCTTCGTCGTATTTAAATTTATTTATATATATATATATATATAATGTTCTGATTGTTGTAAATTTGCTTGGCCATTCCCGAAGAATTGTTTTTTTTAGAAAAAAATTCCCAAAAAATAGTCTTAGCTTTTCAGCTTTATTTAAATTATTTATTCACGTTATTCTCAACGCACATGCTGCAAATTTACAGATACAAATACTAAAAAAATGGTAGTATTTACCAAATGAATTTATTAGCTATGATCCGTATGGGCTCTTGGCACCCTGCGGAAAATTTTATCGTCTCTTGGTGTACAATAACAATCAAGAATTAGCATGGAACAAGTAATAAACGCAGCCTTTGATTCTTGTTTGTTTTTTTTTTTGTTTCACATCTGAGAATTAAGAATTCATCCACATCCGCATTCTAATCGTAAGCCATTTTGCCTAGGAAGAAGGCAGTTATATGAAGATTTATTTATTTATTTCCCCATGCAAACAAGTGCAAACGCAATTTCATTGTTGTCACCTACAAAAAGTTTTGTGTGCGTGTTCTCGCAATTTGTAATGTTATTACACGCACGTACTAATTAATTATTTACAGAGGCTGACACGTGTACTTCCATTCCAATTAATGGTTAAATGGTTAAATCTAAGCATTTCACAGCATTTATTTACTCAAATGTTGACCTTACATTGCCATAATTAATAATTGCTCAAAACTTCTTGAGAAAATGTGACGACCTCGGAAATATTTGTTGTTCCTTAAAAAAAACAAGTTCCTTCGTAAGGATGAGTTGGAGGAAGAGTCGGAGGAATTTTAAATATTTGATTTAGCTCAATGCTTTTATATGCCAATAGCCTTAATGATCATTAAATTTATCATAGAATGGCAGAAATTAAAAATTAATTTTCCGTGCAGGTAAACCTTATCATGTGTCGTTTCGTGAATTAAATAAATTAAATAAATAAATAATTAAATTTGTTCACGACCTGCAAAAATCCTTTTTTGAAGGTTCGTGTGGTGCTTGTAGGGAAAACATTAGTTTTTAAATCAAAAATAAATATTATTGCAGGGACAGTCGACTCTCCCTTTACCGGCCCTCCCTATAGGAGCACTTACTCTATAACAGCAATGCTGAATCCAACCTGCAGCTTTACCATGTAAAGTGCGCTCTCTATAAGAACACTGCTTATAACAGCAGTTACTCTATAACAGCAGGATATTTTCTTCCCTCGGTCACACTCTTCTCACTATAACAACACTTTCTTCCTATAAGAGCATTAGCGCCCAAGTCTTGTATCTCTTCAGTATGTTTTCTCTATAACAGCACCGGAACTCTATACCAGTACAATTTTATTTTTTGCTCGCTGAAATGTAAATATTTACGCCAAATTGTGTATACGTATCGTTATAATTTGGAAAATTATCAAAGTTAAGCCTGAAAATAATCTTGATTAAATAATATTAAAATTTTTTTAGCTAATTTTCTATACCAGTTCGTTATAAGAGCACTTTTTCTGGTGCAGATAGGGTGTTGTTATAGAGAGAGTCGACTGTACATATTTTTAATTAAAACAAATTTCGTTTTCCAGTTCTTAATGATGGTATTCCACCCTCTTGCATTTGGCAGTGAATCTTCAAAGATCGGATTACAAAATCAAAATGTAATCGCATCCTCACAACGAAATTGTTTTTGAGGCGTTTGCATTACAAAAACATCAAATATTGCCATTTGCAATGATCTATATGTCAGCCAAATTGACTGTTTGTCTTTCGTCATTCATTTGTACACCAACAATTTTCATTATCAAAAATATGCCATTGCCAAATACAAATACAGAAAAACACCAAAATTGCTCAAACAAAATTGAGGGGCAAGAAGGAGTGATATTTAGGGCAAAATTACACACTCCACATTGAAAGATATCTCGTTTGGAAGATGAAAGGGTATTATTATGGCATCTCATTCAGAAGGAAGAAGCTTCTTGTTTCCCTTTTAAAAGTGCTGGGCTAAAGAGAGAAAAGTCAGAAAAGAGAAGCCGCAAGAGGGAACATGAGAAAAACAAAGGAAAGAACCGTGTCAAAAGTCGTGATTGATGAGAATTTGAAGAAGCTGAACAATGTAAAAAAAATAATGGAAAAACCTCCGACAAAAAAATACAATTTTTTGTGTTCTTGAGATCCACAAATATATTTCCATATATTTTACATAAGAGCGTAATATGTAAACAGTTTTTTGCGGTGATTATATTGTCTATATATTTTCTAACGTAATTATGCCCCTCCATCTTAATGTTACACGATCCCCCGTGAGGATGAGAGATCATTAGGGAAAATCGAAGGAGACGCTCAGGATTATATAAGAAGTTGGGCATTATTATTTATTCCAGATTTGACCGTCAATTTACGTGGATTTATTTTTGACATAAATAAATGCTTTATACCCGTAAAAAAATGCCTAAATAAACACAAAAAATTGACAAGTACATCAAAGAAAAAATAAATGGATCGTGCACCCAACCGATATAATCATTACGTAATTTTGTATAAGAAAAACAAATAAAAATGGAGGTTGCTCAAAATGATTTAGATAATCTTTGGGAGATGACATTCACCTCCAAAAAAATGGGGATTTCATCTGTCAAAAACAATGGATTGCGACGCGGTAATTTCCAAGTATTTTTGAACAAATATTGTATTTATTTTCCATATAAAATGTAATGGGTGCACTTTTGGAGCATTTCCTTTTCTGTAATTTGTAAATTGACTTCAAAAGGAGCATTCTGTCTAAGTTATCTATTTTTTTTGGATTACATAAAAATGCCATTTACTATGGAGAAACCCAGTGGATGTAGCTTCTATATGATTTATACGGAGGGGTTTCCCCCGTATATTGTTTTATTTTGCATTTATTTAGATGAAATACAAGTGTTGGAAGTACCTATATACATTTTTTCTGGCTATACAAAATATGCTTACAATATGGTTTTATGGTCATCTTCAAATGACAGAGATGATTCGGAATAAAAGGAAATTTATAGGTGAATGTAGAAAAAAAATGACGAATGAATTTAAATTAACAACTTCGTATGCACTTTAAATGGTCACCATTAGCTGGTTATGTAAGCCGTAATCGTGGCTCTTGCAGCCTTTTCCTTCTTCGCAGCCCATCCTGTATTATGGTGGTAGATAATAAGGGTTAAATGATTATTCTTTTATTTTTACTTTTTCTTATATATTAGTCATATATTTTGTTTCTAGCCGGCTCTTCTCCGGTGTTAGATTAAAGGGTTTAAAATGGTACAACAAAAATTTCATTGTAAACATTTTGTCTTCACTGGCAAAAACGGCTACGTTTAAGCATTTTTTTTATTTCATTCGTACGTATAAAGTATACATATAGGTATGTAGGTATATGCATAACTAGATATGCGGTTGTCGCTTCAGTGATATTGCAAAATGCTAGGCGCATTTTTTTCATTTGAAATGCAAAGTTACATTTATGATAGTTATAGTGACAAAAGCTAAAAATAATGTATTACATATAATGAATTACAATGATATTCAATGAACATTTCCCGGATTTTCCCATTCTGACAATATTTTTTTTCTTCCTCAATTAAAGCTTTTCTCGAAATCTGTACACATGTGATTAGGAAATTGTTACATATTTTTAAAATTTTAATATTAATTTAAAGTTTTCAATGGACATTTTAAATTAATTTTAAAGTCAAAATTAAAAACTAAATTGATTTTAAAGTTATAATTAAAAATTACAGAAAGCTTAAAGTTAAAATTAAAAATTAAATAAAGTTTAAAGTTAAAATTAAA
Source organism: Disparrhopalites patrizii (assembly GCA_034698585.1). Classification (NCBI taxonomy): domain Eukaryota; kingdom Metazoa; phylum Arthropoda; class Collembola; order Symphypleona; family Sminthuridae; genus Disparrhopalites; species Disparrhopalites patrizii. The sequence goes on along the minus strand of JAQGBT010006970.1, from coordinate 4,753 downwards.
ATTAATTTAATTTAAAAGTACAGTGGAATCTCTATATAACAACTCTGAAGGGAAGGGCAAAACATATTGTTACTGGGAAAAGTTGTTATTATTATAGTATTAGTTGTTAGATCAGATTTAAATTTTGGCTGAACATTATGTTATTTATTTTAAAAGATTTATTTTAAATACAATCTTCAAGAAGCTTTCGCTCTCTATTATGTCATAATATGGGAAAAATTTTAATTTCTTTTGTTTTGTAACCCGGAAATATTTCGCCGTCCCTTTTCCCAATGTTGTATTCATAAAATATGTACGGAAGCTGTTCTTTTACTTTTACTGTCATTGATTTATTAATTTTAATTTTGCTTAAACAATTGTCTTCGTTAATTAATCGTGCAATACACTATCTAGCTTAACGGTTGACTTAAAAAAGCTTTCAGAAAGCATCGCCACGTTTCTCTTTCCAACAGTTTCACCCAGCCATTAAAAGGAACAATAGAATATCTACCTATTTATATATTCATTTCCCAATATTCTGGTAGATTTTTTCAAGATTTTTGAAACCAATACATTCACTGTAGAAATGTATGCATTTTTACAATCTGCAGTATTTTTACATATGAATAGAGTGCGTGTGTGCTTTGAATGGGACCTAAAAATGTAAGGAATACTATCACGTCGTTCTTCATACAATAATCATGTTGATTTACTAATAATAATTGACGCCCCAAAAAAATACTACCATCATTTATTAAGCAAGTGAATTTTTATGGACATTCCGCGATTATTGTTTTGTTATTTTTATTATTACTATTAGTATTATTAACTCATCCTTTCCACACGCAGATTTTTATTTTTTAAAAAAGAACAAAAGTGTGCCTTTTGCTTTCTCATTGTCCCTCTCTAATTTGTGTGTTCATGCTGGTAATCTAGACGTGTTTACACTCTCTCAGCTACTTTAAATGCCTTGTCAAAGTCACTTCTTTGAAGATAAAAAAAGATGCGGCTTCATTGTGTTTTATTTACGGTAAAAAGATTTTTTTTGTCTTGTTCTTCCCTGTGTATTCCCACCACCAAAGTCTTTTTCTTTTGCGTTATTCTCTCTTCGTTCGTCTCTCTATTTTCTTCTCTATTTTTCTCAGTACGGATTTAATTATTTTTTATTTATTTATATTTATATTTTTCGCTTTCGCCAGTTAACATTGCTCTGTTTTTCGTTCCTTCCCTCTCATTTCTCCTTTCTTCTCGTATTTTTTGAATTTTTCTTCTCCGTTTTGTTTTCATTTCCTCTCTTTTCTGCTTGAAATTTTACTTTTTTTCTGATAAATTTCTTTCTATATACCTTCGTCGTCCCTGTTTTTTAGTTTACTTCTCTTGTGCATCACTGACTTTCTCTGTGTTTTCACTTTTATTTTTTGTTCTTGCTTTCATTTTCTACTTCTTTTTTATTAGCTAAATTTCCACGCAATTTTTGTGATATTCTGTCTTTCTCTATTCTCGTTTTTCCTTCATGTTCTCCCCTTATTTAGTATATTAAAGTAATACATACATATATTATTCCTCTCGTCTAGTTTTATTTCGCTATATGAAATTTATATTTCTCGTGGAATTTTTTTACTTGTCCTTTCTCCTTATTGTAGCCTGATTTCTTGCATAATTCTGTATATTTCTTTCACTTTCAATTTTATTAATCTCGTGTTCTCTCAAGATTATAGTACTTTCTTCTTTTTTTTTTGAAGATTCTTTTGTCCGTTCACAATTTTTTCCCCTGGTCTGTTTCTCCTTTAATTTTTTTTATTTTCTCCTTAAATTGTGCCTCTACCTTGATTTCTTTCTTCATTTCTATTTCTTTCTTCATTTCTATTTATTTTATTTCCACTATTTATATGTTTTTCTTCATTTCCATTTATTTTATTTCCACTATTTATATGTTTTTCTTCATTTCCATTTATTTTATTTTCACTATTTCCTATTTTTTCTTCATTTCCATTTATTTTATTTTCACTATTTCCTATTTTTTCTTTATTTCTATTTATTTTATTTCCTCTATTTCTTTATCGATTTCTATCTTCTCTCCATTTGTATCCAGTTGGTAGTTTGTCATTTTATTTTTCTCCTTGAATTTTCCTCTCGCGATCTCTCTTCTACTCTCTCAATTACTGCTCCATTCTCCTACTTATTTTTCTGTCTCTTTCTCAGTCCAGTTTTATCAATACGTTCTGTCTAAATTTCGCATTCACTCATCCCATTGGCGCGTTATGCAATTTGATTTTTCGCCTTCATGTCCCCATGCTTCTCGTATAAGAACATAATTTCCTCTAGCTCCCCTTTGTCTTTATAAGTAACCTTTCCCCAGACTGCAATAACCTGCTAACCTCCCATTGCAGTCTCTTTCTCCCGTCTCACGCTCTGCCTTTTTTTTATTAGGAAAGAACACTTGAAACTCCAATTTGAAAAAAAAAGCAATGGTTTCACCCACCATAAAAACCCTCAATTGCTGCCTTGTCAATCAAAATCAAATGGGCATGTCCAATTATTGTAAGCGTGCATATGCATGCGCCTCTTTTTATTTCGCCGTAAAGTCCCCCATAATGGTTGTCATGAAAGGTTGATTTTACCACGTTTTTCTACGAATACATTTTTTTTACACAAACAGAAAGGCTTTTTGTGACGATCCGCCTTTTTTTCTCGCCTATTTACTTTTGAACGTTTCCCAGAAAGAAGGTGTCAAGTTTACCCAAAATAAAAGCCTCCTCTCAAAATTTCTTGGTTACTTGGACACGCGCAAAATCTTGTCCATTAGCTTTAACCTTTTAATTTAAAGGATTTTTGATGGCTCCAAACATTTTTTTTCTACTTTTAAAAATTCTATTTTAAAAACGTTGTGCGTATAATTTATGAACAAAAACATAATATAAAGTATGGACAAAATTGAAAATTGACCTCTATCTTAATTGAAATAGCCAGTCAATTTTTTTCAATTTGGACGCAGGGGTATACTAGCATTATTTTTGGGAAATATGTCAGGATATGTACTTAACTCATGCTTTATGAACTTCATTCATGACTCAAAAAAGGGCTGTAAATTTTTTTTTCACATGTTAACCACAATTTTTTTTGCTTAATAAAAGTGTTATATAATCATGTTTCCTCCTCCATAACGATATGCAGTTGATTTGTGTGTACATACTTGTTTTTTTACACCTTTTGTACAAGTGAATCCACACTTCACAATGAAATTACCGTCTGACATGACAATGGCCGTGTGTGCATTCATCGGGCATGCATACTTATATTTATGACAAACAAATTTCCTAACAACTTCTGTCTCTTTCCACTCCTTAAGGAATATTTATGTACATATGTACATAATTTTTTGCTTAAAATCCCTTTTCCAACGGAATTAAGAGCATTAAAAAAGTACAGGGGAATCCTCCTTTCTCTCTCTCTCTCTCTTTCTCTCTCAGATCTCCCATCACGTCCTATATTACACTCCTGCCATTATATTTATACGGAATGAATGAGGTACCTGCTATTCCCTTTCATATTATAGTCATTGTCTGTCTTAAGAGACAATATGGGAAAATATTGCATTATAATTTATTGCCCACAATATTTAATATGCCTTTTCCTTATACATATATATATATATATATATAATCATGTAATTCTCACCTACCTCTTTCGATACCTCAATGCTGTCTCTATTTCCCCCATAGGAAAAGAAAAAAGACTTTTTCCTTTTTTATTTCTCTTTCTCCCTGTTTTAACTTTTTCTCTCATGTTGATGTTGGTGTTTATTTCTGTTTCTCTTTGTTTTTGCAATTTTCTTCCTCTCACATTTTTCTGCCGTTTTATCATTTTGTTTCTCTATATAAAATCTTATCTCGTTTAATCTCATCTATGTACCATTTCTTCCGTCTGGGTCTCTCATTTTTCTTTCTCTCTCTGGTTCTATCTCTTTCTCACTCTCTTTTTCTCCCTCTCTCTCTCTTTCTATCTCTGTTTCTTCCTCTGTGCTTTTCTCTCGCTTTCTTTTTTTTCTCTCTCGTTTTTCCAATTTTTCCCTCTCTTTCTTCCAATTTTCTCTCTTTCTGCCAATTTTTCTCTTTCTGCCTTTTTCTCTATTTTTCACTCTTTTCCTCTCTTTCTCTCTCTCTCTCTCTCTCTCTTTCTATCTCTGTTTCTTCCTCTGTGTTTCTCTCTCGCTTTCTTTTTTTTCTCTCTCGTTTTTCCAATTTTTGTCTCTCTTTCTTCCAATTTTTCTCTCTCTTTCTTCCAATTTTTCTCTCTCTTTTTTCCAATTTTGCTCTCTTTCTTCCCATTTTCTCTCTCATTCTGTCTTTTTCTCTATTTTTCAGTCTTTCTCTCTTTTTCTCTTTTTCAGTCTTTCTCTCTTTTTCTCTTTTTCACTCTCTTTCTCTCTCTTTTTTACTTGCTTTCTCTCTATTTCTCTCTCTTTTTTACTTGCTTTTTCTCTCTCTTTCTCTCTCTGTTTGTCTCCCTCTCTCTCTCTGATTCTTACCTCTTTCTCCATTTTTTTCATTTTTGTCCTTTCTGTTACCTTATTTCTGTTTTTTCTGGCCCTTTTCTTTCTCTCACTTATTATTATCTCGCTCTGCATACCTATCTGTTTCTCAGTATCTCTCTCATCCTCCTTGTCTCTTTACTATTATTTAGTCTCTAAGTTTCTTTCCCTTCGTCTCTCACTCTCTCTCTCTCTCTCTATATATATATATATATACCTATATATATATATATATAGAGAGAG
>JAQGBT010006969.1:0-11645 GCA_034698585.1 Disparrhopalites patrizii | reverse complement strand
ATTGATGCAAATATTGATAAAAAAAACGTCAATATTGACATCAATATTGATATTGATTATTGATTGAACATCCCTAGCATATATGTATATTTATATACTATTACGTTTTTGCCGTCCAGAAAAAGCAGTGTTATGTCGAATCGGAGTGCTTTTTCAATTGTATCAATATGCTGTAATAAATGTAATAAAAAAATTATGAATGTTTATTTTTCTTTAAACGTATTTAGTACATGGGATGTCGTAATTTACTGATTTACTGTCAAGTTTTATTATCAACGTATGTATTTTAAGTTGATGAGAGATGCACATTTGCACAGTAGTAGGCAGAATCCATTCTGTGAATCATACCTGTTACACGAAGGTGTATTAACAGGGCTTGTATTAAATAAGCGTAAAGTATAGTCAAAATGATACAAAAACACTTCCGAACGATCAGATACACCTCAATCAGTGTAAGTACATACTAACAATCAGTACATCTCCATCTGCGCCTTTTACCACATGAGGAAATTGACCTTCATGAGCTTTGTCTGCAAAACGGTGCTGATAAGCTGGTGAGTCATTCATTCGTTGGAAAGAGTTGTGCCAATAACAAAATCAATGTAGAGATTTGAGTGTTCTTAAAAATGCATAATCAAACAATAGTCGCGGGATATCTCTTCCAATGTTGTACGTTAATTGAGCCTTGAATGTACCATGTTATATCTTATCGGCTATTTGTGGTAAGTACAGCCTCCCATGTGTAAAGTTCAGCCAGTGATATAAACTCATGTTTACATTAAAAAAAGTCTTCGTCATTACTCCGCAACCAGAGTGAAACAGGATTTACTGACAACATTGAGCTAATAGTATAGTTCCCGTTTTCTAACCAAGAATTTTAAACTGGTCCACCAACACCATTAAAATTGTAAAAAATTCAGATTAAAGCGTGAAACTTCTAAATATTTCGTTCTGGGGGAGAATTATTTTTGACGTTTGGGAGGTTCTTTGACTTCTCGCTAATTTGTCAAAATGATACCCCCGAAAGTTCTTCCCGCACTCCTTTTCTTCTGCGTTCTGGCATTAGCAGAGTCTTCATCTTTTGACGACTCACAGTATCTCACGCTTCAGGGCATCTTCAATCAGGAGTTTACTTCCCGGGTGAATCATACTTTCACTCACGTACTCATGTACAGCCTGGAGAGAAACCTTATCAATGGCTCGGTAAAAAAACCGCAATTACTATATAATTATGAATTTTTACAACATATTTCCCACGCATTTAATGAATATACATTTACAATGCTAACCGGTTACTGGATTCACAGTTAAATCTGCGGGTAGAAACTCGAGTCCAACAGCGCGTATCGATACAGGAGGAGATGGCATGTCCGGTCCAGTTCTTCCTGAAGGAGACACAGACTTCCAGGTCCTGGAGCTTGCCCCTGATTACGAAGAATGCTTCCACTGGGGAAAGGTCCTACACGAACGCCGGAGGATTCACCGTCTGTCTGGAAGGAAATTTGCCGGAAGGAGATGATCCAATTAACTTCCTTATATTTGTATCCACTTGTAGTGAAGCGGATGTAGAATATTACCTGGAATTTAAAAGCGAATATTCCGGCTTCATGCTTGAGTGAGTTTAGGAGCGAAAAAAAATCCTTGGATTCTAGTGTATACAAATACATTATAACACTATACACATTAAAGACTAATATGATGCACCTACAATAATAAGTGAGTTGAAAATTAAAATCCGTGATACTGAATTTCTATAATTAGACTTGCAAACTCAGTGGATGTAAAGGTGGCGCCCACTTTGTTCAGTTACTTCCGGTTCAACTTTCCTCCGGACGTCGACCGGGTCGTGGTGGAAGTTTTGTCCAACGATACATCTTGTGCAACTGTCTCCATTCAATCACCTTGGGTAATTTAAAGTCATACAATAATTATACCAAAATTACACTTTCAAGGCTGGTCACACAAAAAGAGAAGAACGTGTAAGGTGATAATAAGCCTTTCTAAAATGTCATGATTGACATGATCATGACGAACTCTTTTTTACGGTCAAGTGCAAAGTATTAAACGAAAACATACTCGTGGCCAAAGACAACAATGGGACTTCGGTAAAGATTGAAGGGCTGTGGCAGGACATGATTACCCGGGCTGCAATCCCGGTTACGGTAATTCCCTTTTACAATTCCACCTGCTTTCGTTAGAATTTTAGTTTTCTGTTCATAGTTCTCTGAATACTTTGAATTTATATTTCTGAATCGTTTAATTTTAATTTGGTTCATACCGGCACAGAAATCCAAATTCAAAGACGGATTCTTCCTAGGATTCGTCGTCCATGAATCGGATGAGCGGTGTGAAACTTACAAAGGCATCTCCGCGGCTGCATCTTGGGCTCCGATCCAAATTGCAACTGTGACGGGGACAGGCTCTCAAATTTTTCGGACCAAAGCTCTCACGATCAAAATCATCGAGGAAATTCCCACCAAAGATATCGTCTGGCCGATTTTATTTTCCCTTCTGTACACCCTCGGAGTTTTTGGGATCACATTAGTAGTGTACGCCGTGTTCCAATGCTCTCCTCGGCTCAACGTTTACTCCAACCAATTCAAGTGCGTGATGTTGTGAAAGCATTGGATTAATATGATGACAGGAATAAATGCTACAGATTACTTTTTGTTATTAGAAGCCAGAGATACAGCCGCGTTTTTCGGCCACTTGTTGACATCCACAAAGACGGAATCCTTACTTTGGACATCCATGACTCCGGTATCGATGTCCACCAACCATCTTCTGGTGTATTCCTAACGGCCCTTGAACGCCAGGGAATCACAAATGGTTGGTTGAGAATGAATGCTTTGATCCAACCCAAAAAGGCCGGCAAAAAGAAGACGATGAAGAAGATTCAATGGGCAAAACACATGATACTCACACTCGTCATTGGTATCTTCTACAGTTTACCGACCTTTCAACTGGCATATACTTATGAGAAGGTATTTACAACCAATTAAATCGATGTTTACCAAAAATTTAATTTAAACATTAGAAAATTCTTTAGAAAGCATAATAGTGTCAATTCAAATTATGTAATTATTAAATTTGTTAAACCCGGAATCTTCGCAATTAGATTATTGATTCTACTGGTCGAACGGATATTTGCTACCGGAATTACCTTTGCGCACACACGATTGGCTCTTGGAATGATTTCAACCATTTGTACTCCAACATTTCCTACGCTATCTTTGGTGTCCTATTTTTGTTCTTTGTCTGGCATCGACATTCCCTGGATCAAAAGCTGGAAGAAGCTCATCCGGTGGCAGAGGTGAGCAACGGAAACGGAATATTTTTTACTTGACATAGCATTTACATTTTTTTAGATGGTAAAGCAAAAAATTGCCTACAAACGTTTAATTTGTCACCGTAAAAAATGCCTGACATTAAACGCTTTTTGCTGCAGGGCGACATTGGTTATGGCGTTATTCGTAGGGGCGATATTTTCTATTCTCTTGGTGTGGCGCTTATTATGGAAGGTATTTTTATACATTTAAGCGTCGATTTATAGAAATTAATTCAATTATGTTCTATGCTTGAATGACAAACTATAATATGTATATGTATAACTATAGATAAAGAGATCAGTCTAACATATTAATTTACATTACTGGATTTTACAGGAGTTCTAAGCGGTCTTTATCACAACTGTCCCACCCAATTGAACTTTCAGTATGGTAAAAGACCATTTTTAATTTTGTTATATTCCGTGATTCACATTACATAATTACAATTCTGACCATCAGGATTATCCGATGAATTTGAATCTATTCCAGACACATCCTTCATGTTCATTCTGGCAGTTCTTAGCACCGTAACAATTTTCCAATTCCGGCACAAGGACCCTATTTCACCGTAACCTTTCAAATTTGAACACTAATACAATAGTAAATAAAGTAAACACGGGAAAAAATGGTAACTCAGCAACTCCATTTTGTTCTTTCCCGATAGATACAACACCTTCTGCCTCATCGCCCTCATTGCCTTCATTTCTGTGGGAGGATTAATGTTGAACAGCCAAGTTTACAAAGGAATCATTATGATCGTTCACCTTCTACTAGCTGCCATTCTGTATGTCTACCTGTATTATGTGGGTTATGTCAGGGATGAAGGTATAATAAGTTGCTTTTTTACTGTGTTTATAGGTACCGACAAATATTTTATGAACAATTTGCTAAGGTCTCCCACATAATCTATGTCATTTAATTAGACGGGAAGGTGATAACAAATTTGCAAATCCTTCGCAAATGTGAAGCGTACCATTCCTTGAAGAATCATGGAATTGCTACATTCAAATGGCGCTCGTTCCGACATAAAACCCGTTTGGTTTATCTCATTCCTTTTATTTTCTTCAACATTATCATTTGCGTCTGGCAAATCTCAGGGAAGAGCAGTTTCCCCATGTACTTAGTGTACGCTTTTGCAGGAAATACTCTCGTGTATTTTGTTTACTACTTGGGTATGAAGGTAAGTATTCTGTCAGTTATATAATTTAATCTAATTAATTTGTGCTCAAATTGATTTAATGAATTAAAACCATGCTGTTTCTGCTTTTTTTTTGTTGTAGTTATACCATCGGGAATTATTCAATCGACCAAGCATTCAACCGATTATATACCTGACGATGGCAGTCATACTTGGACCGTTAGGTGTATATTTTTTCTGCGATGCCAAGTACGACACTGACCTGACCCCCGCAGCGTCCAAAACGCTAAATGATCATTGCATTATAGCGGGGTTTTACGACTCTCACGATGTCTGGCATTTTTTGTCTGCTGGGGCACTGTTTTCCTTTTTTATGGTTCGTTTAACTTACAATATAATCTACATATTTTTAAAACAATCATCTCAATCTTATCAGACAACTTATTTTTCTTTCTGCACACATTAATAGGGACTGCTAACGTTGGACGATGGGATACTGCGCCAGTCTCGAAGAGACATTGTAGTGTTTTAAAATCACCAGTAAATCAACTTAGCTGCGAAAATTCGGTAGTGTTATTTTCTACGTACAAAGCAGAGCTTTATTATTACGGGTTAAAAAAGGATTTGTAGGTGAAGACGTCGATGGTATTATTTCAAATGTTAATCGTATTAGTTCGTTAATAGTTAATTAGTAAAAAAAAGATACACTGAATCTATCATCTACTATAGACGTGTAATTCGATTGCACTATAATTTAATAAATGCCTATAATACTCGTACTGTTTACATTTACAACCGCATGCAAAAGGAAGGTGAATTAATAAAACATATATCATGCAAAGATTGCAAAAATAAATAGATAACAAGGTCGACCTGATGGCAGTAGTCCTAATTCTAAGACAAGAACCGAATAATTTTTTTTTTAAATTATTACAGGAGAAATTCTTCTAATACATTCATATTTGTCACAACATTAGTAACTTACAAGGTGTAACTAAATACCTCTGAAGTGAGAGCATTATTATACTGATACCAATTTCTACGACGAGCCACCACCATCTTGTTCCAGGAATACCTCAATGGCGGATTCCTCGTCCAGGTCCATCTACAACGCATAGAACATCAAACTTGTAAATATTTACGCAGATCATACGTTTTTTTCTATACGAATGATCTCTCATACACAAAAACTTGTTTAACAGTATACAACACAGTTTTATTTAACTTTCACTTACATCCTGGATAGTAATACGGCGGCTTAGGGGCTTCCCGTCCAGCATAAATCTAGCAGACTCCAACGCAATTCCCTAAAGAAAACGGAAGTTAAATATAATATACAATTCGAGTTTTGATTAACACCAATTTTAATCCCCAAACCAAGTTGAGTGATACATCATCAAACGGTAACAGCAAAACCCCACAATCTTCGTCAGTGAATCACCATCGCCAAATGATTTAGAATCAATGGATGCATGTTAAATCAATGGTTAAACCTGAACCAGACACTACTCAAAACTATACTCACCATCCGATCACAATAACTCTTCTGCAACTTCCCCATCGAAGTCGTGGGTTTGACATAAAACAGAATATCATTTCCATCTTGACTCTTCACCCGAATTTTCAAAGGTTTGGTGTCCTCCGAATCCGTTACTTTTGAGCCTGATACCTGCTAACAGAATAAAATAATAAATATTAAGCATGACTGTAAATTGTAAAACAAAGCAACCAAATTACCAAATACGATTCAAACTTCCAACATCTACAGTAGATTGCTGTTTATAACGTTAAACCTATTATATATACATACATTACTGTTCTGCCTCTGTTTCAAAGCACGGCTAAGATCAATGATGTCAGAGAATCCGAAATCCATTTTTGTCCAAATTTAATCGTCTCCAATTGAAACCGGTGCGGCCCGGAAGTGTTTTGATTTTGCAGATTAAACGGAATATCTTTGATAAACGTATAATCTGGCTTTTAACTATTCAATCACGCACTTCAAACCACAGAAATATTGTAACTTGTAACTAAACTCATGCACTTTTAAACCGACCACACAATGAACTCTTTGTCTCTGATTTATTAACTTTTATTTCCCATCCAAAAGAAATAACCTTTTTCCCAAAAATCGTTTGTCAACGAATTGCCTGCTGCACTTGCTTTAATTAAAATAGTGCTTCACCTTTGACCCTTGAGTTTGAACGGTTTGAAGGAACCATATAGAATATTATATTCCTATACTTTATATATAGACACTGCAAGACTGCAATATAGAATGGTCGAATTCTAGTGAATAAATTTACTGTTTTATAAAGGTTCACTTTGCGCCTTTGTTGAATTATTTTATATGTATGTATATATGTGCAGGAATCGCAGTAATTAAAGGTGCTCTCATGCCCTCTGCTGTTCATATATTACATACTGTTGACCTTTGAACGACAGTAGTTGCGTTCAAGTCTTAAAACCTGCTGGTTTAAGGTTTAACTAACTGAATTGTATAGCTACACTTTTAAACTTTTGGGGTAAATATTTATTTTCATATGTTGGTAGTTGGGGTTCTGATTTCTGATTGTGGTCGAAATCCAAATTCTTAGAATTTTTATCATGTTTTCAAAGTTTTATTTTAACCTCTTAGTTAGTTCGTGAACAAACCTGCAAATTGTGGAATAATTAAGTGGAACTTAAACAATTCATGATATGTCAGGCAACTTGTAAGCTACTAGAAAAATGGCGGAGTGATTAAAGTATAAAACTGCTGGAATTTGTTTGGATTCTGAACGTTATACGTAGTGTGGATTATTTTGCTCTGAGAGCTCTGAATCCTCAGTTTAAAAAAGATACATCATTTCCCATGCGTTTACCGTTTAAGTAGGAAGAAGAAGTTGGACGAAAATTCGGAGCATCAGAGGTTGAACAGGTCAACTTGACCACATTTTCTGGAAAGTATCGAACTGAAGACAGGTAAGTTTTGCTGTTATATTGTATTTATTAAAGTTAAGCGTTACTTGCGGGGATTGACCCTCATTAATAATTCAACTTAATCTGTTACAAAAATCGGCCAAAAAAGTGATGTTTAACTACGGATTGTTATTGGTGACACTCCTTGTTTCAGTGTAAAAAGTCAGTGAAGTGTGTAATGACATGTTTCTGGCATTCTTGTTTGATCTTGTAGGAAAGTAGGAACATCAACGGTGGGGGTGGGAGTAGCCTGGAATACGGATTATTGATATTCCTTAGAATTTCTGGGGTAGAACGTGCTGGATGGCGCTGATCGTAGACATGCTAAGATGAGTCAATGTTCGGATGAAACTACATTTCATTCCCAGAATCAGATCGAGAGAGATAGTCATTCTCAAACAGGGAGAGAGACCTTTGTGTTAAGATTGGGAGTTCCCATTCAAAAACCAATCACGTAAGTTTTCTGTTCTTATACATGAGCACAATTTGTTTAACATATAATAATAGTACAGGTTGGAATGAGTGAAGACAAACTTTTATTATCTTAAGTGTCAGACGTACATAGTTTTACTATAAAGTTAATTACCTATTACAGGTCTGCAAGATAATTTTATATATGCATATGTATACCTACATTGTTTTCTGATCTATATGTTTTTGTTCGATGTAACCAGGAAGCGCGTAAGCTGGAAGGACGACAGCCTGAAGAAGTGTCCATGCTGTAATTGCCTTTTTGGAACCTGCGACCTACTTGCTACTCACGTCAAACATAGGCATCCAGAATACCGAGGCAGCTTGAGTTCGGATGACGGCGTAGCTGAGAGGACAAAGTCGGTCAAAATTGAAGGTGCCAGTGTGAGTAGTGTTATTAACGATTTTCCAGAGTCTACCAACCAAGTTTATCCATCGTATCGCGAGCTACTTACCCACGTTCTAACGTATCACCCTAATTTGAAAGAGAATTTTGATCAGTACTGCAAAGATTACCCCGATAATTTCGGGGGTATACCGAAGACCTTCGACCAAGGTGGTAGTCACGGAGAGATTATTGCTCCTAATGGGCCTTTTCCATGTCCTTGCCCTTATTGTACTAGTAAAAGATCGAACATGTACCGCAATATGAGTGACCATGACACTCACACCCCGAATTACGAAAATCATAATATGGAACACAGTGATTTGCATTCACAGGATGTACTACCGAACCACAGTGCACTGAACCGAGCTATGGAAATTCTTACAAATACTGTAACTGAACAGATTGCCTGTGTTCAAGGAGCTGAAAATGCCCTACAACTTGCTGAGACTGCGGTGAAAAATGCCGAGACAGTTTTTCGAAGCGCTGCCACAGCTTTAGAATGTGCTAAGACGGCATTTCAAGCTGCTAGGACTGCTTTCCAAAAGATGAAGGCTGCTTTGCAAACTATTAGAACCAATTCGCAAAGAACTAGAGTCGTTTCCGAAACTGCTGCTGGAACCACCCGAAATAATGCTAGAACCAATTTGCGAAGGACTAGTGTCGTATCTGAAACGACTACTGAGAGCAGCCCGAAAAGTGCTAGAACCGATACTGGGTCCACCCCGCAAAATACTAGAACCAATTCACAGAGTCCTCGCACAGCCCCGAAAAGTGGTGGAGTCACCCCGAAAAGTGTGACGGCTGCAAATGTCGGCAGGGATGTACCCGTTTTTACCAAATGTACAAGAAGACGTATAAATGAAAGCGAGGATAGATTTAACTTCGCAAGCGAAAGAAATGAATCTCCGGTCCCTGCAAGAATTTTGGTTACACATTCTAAACCTGACGCTGTTGCGTCGGCAAGTAGTCCTACCTTTGATAAAAGAAGCTCGTCCGAAACTAGATCCGATGCTGAAGTGAAAAAAAGGAGATTGGGACAGGGTTCATCACGACGGAAGACCAAAACCAGGAGAAAACAAACAATTCCTAAAAGTTTGCCGTTTGGTCGAATTTCTTCTCAGTTGGCAGCTACTATAGAAGAGACGACGGAAACTACCGCCATGTACCATTGCCCGTACTGCAAATATTTTGTTCGTGCAACCAATGATGAGACACTATTGGAACATGTAAAATTTGTTCATAAGGACCTCAAAGGTCCTCAACTTTGTCAGTACTGCGGCCGTAGATGTCGCAAGCCTCCCGAGCTATTTGTGCATATACGCACTCATGAAGAAGAGAAGCCTTTTAGTTGCGATATTTGTGAAAGAAGATTCCGACACTACTATCAAAAGAAACAGCATGCATTATCACAGAAATTGTCCAAATGTCCTAACTGTGTTCGTATCTTTTGTTCACGAAAGCAGGTCACTGATCATGTTCCAGTTTGTCATGTAAGTAATATACGGTATAGTCTTGCAACATTTCCATTGTAATTTCCTGAGTTTTTGTAAGGTGTACGAATTGTATGAAATAATTGGAAAAATAATTGGATATGTTGAGATTACGGGGCTAGCATCAGTTGTGTTGTGCTTTATACAAAAAAAAAGATCAATTTTACTAGTGGATCTGTATGTAATAACAAGTGTGTTTGATGATTTACCGCTAATTTAACATATTTAATTTCATCGTTTTCTCTAATGTAACATGGGAAGAGGTATTTTTTGTTATGTCTTGTAAGTATTAAGAATATCAACTGCAAATTGCATATGTACATTGTATTTGAAAATGTAATGTAATAATTAATATTAATAATATTCGTTTTATTATTGAAGAGACAAACAGTGGCATCAGCACACCTAACGTCTGTTCTTCACTATTTCTCTCAAACTTCGACATTAAAAGTTAGCCAATAACAATATAACTAATATACAAGATAGTACATATACACAAGATGTTCATGAGCTTCTGCATACTTGTTATATTATCCTGTACGTATATATAATATATACCCTTTCTGTATATACAGTGTATACTAAAAGTAAATTAATCACAATAAATTAAAGCTATTAATTGTACCATTATCACAGTGTTTCAATGTTTAAGATAGTTCATAAATTTTGTTCATGGAAACCACGTATAAAAAACCAGAGTAACGTCCCTAAAAGTGGTTAATGTCAGCTAACATTAACCTATATAAAACCGCTTTTAGGAAAGTTTATAATCGGTTATACATCTGTATATACGTACGTTGGTACGTTAAAATATTTCCCGCATAAAATGGATATATGTACATACGTATACCAGGACTTAAACCATAACAAAATAAGTACCGGAACAGGCCTAAACCTACAGGCCGCATTTTTCAACAATTGCTGTACAAAAGAATTTTATAATTATTTATTAGTATGCCAGTACGTGTTTTTACATATGTATTTGCGTGCAGCTAAAAAACATTTTACATATTTCACACCATCTCTGCGACAAATGGTCCGGACAAGAATCATGAGATAAAAGTTGTTGAAGTACTGGGTCACTTTTTCATGAAGATGGAAAAACTCAAATGCCACCCCTTGTAACGGTATAAAAAACTGGCGGGTTTTTTTCCCCCCAACACTGATTTTTTCTTTTTTTCCATTTATCACTTCATCACTTCTTGACACTTCACGTTCAAAATGAAATACCCCTACTAGTTGCATTTTCAAACTACAATCGCAATCATACGCTGAGATCGTGAACCAAAAATTCCAGCAACAATCACAAAAATTCTATGGATGCTATTTACTATTTAACACAATTAAAGGTCAATCACAGTAACTAAAAGATCGAACAGGAAAGGAGACGTAAATCGTCACCTTGTCGAAAACAGGTGAAATTGTGAATTTTGAACAAAAAAAGTAAAGCACACAGAGTACTTATGTAAAAATTAATTAATTACACCAGCAAGAACATGTACACTCCAGTTAAACCGTGAACTTTCAACCTGTCTTCAAAAATAAAAACAAAATTGTACTTCCCCCCAAGACAAAATATGAGTAACGGCAAATAGATTATTGCAACACAAATTTAAATGGTGCGCTGACCTGAAAGAAAAAATTTCGTAAGAATAATATTAAAATAAAGGTATCAAGGGAATCAAAATAGAGCATAATATAAAACTGAAGAACTGCCCAATGTAAAATAAATGGTTTACAAATTAGATCATTTCACTTGCTGGCTTTATCCAGTTTTATCTTAATATTACCTAATAATTCTTATATGTACTGTGTATATAAGATATGGTATGAAACCTGATTCTGATTTGCATCGGTATGTGCATCTT
>JAQGBT010006968.1:0-11647 GCA_034698585.1 Disparrhopalites patrizii | reverse complement strand
CTTTCCCTCTCTTTCCCTTTATTTCCCTCTCTTTCCCTCTATTTCTCTCTCTTTCTGTCTCCATTTCACTCTCTTTCTCTCTCCATTTCTCTCTTTCTTTCTCTCTCAATTTCTCTCCCTTTCTCTCTCTATTTTCCTCTCTCCTCCTCTCCATTTCTCTCTCTTTCTCCCCATTTCTCTCCCTCTTTCTCTCTATTTGACTCTCTCTCTCTCTCTCTTGGACTCTCGTGTGTGCCTCTATATTATGTACAGGGCACTCCCAGTACGTGTTGATGCCTTTGCTACACTTGAGAAAACAAACGACCTGAGCGATTACTCCGTTATGAAGTAAAGCCCATGTAGTCAGATGCAGCTTTGGTAGTTTAATCTTTCCGTTTTCAGAAGAAGCTCAAAGAGGATAATGGAAGTATGACAATTTGAGCTATAAATTCAATCTATGAGAGCGTGTGTGAAGCTTCCCCTCTCTCTCCCCTCTTTTCGTTCTAAACGGGAGGAGGGGTAAAAAAGACGGGTAGTTTGGTAGGAGTAGTGGAGTAGTAGTTTTTTTTTGGTGTAGTATTATATATACATATGTATACATCCATATACCGTAAATGTGTGTATGTATATAGTCGTATCCTTCACAATATATTTCTATAGGGATCGTAAACTTGGGAAAGAGTTATGGGTCGGATGGGATGAGTCCTAGTTCACATAACTTATACGCTAGGAAAACATTGAGAGAAAAAGATGTTGGAGACATGGAGACGATCTCACAAGTAATCCTGCCAGTAAATCACAAAGTGCTCCATGTGATGATGACACCACAAAATTCGGTGCGAGAGGGCGGCCAAGAGGAGGCAGAAGAGAGATGGGGAGGGAAAAAGCCAGGCTTTTCTCCCTAAAAAAAAAAGCTCTTCAGGTATCTCCCTTATTTTTTACCCCCATTAAAAATGTGTATGTAATACATCCCAAAAATGTTGGAAAAACACGGGATGAGGCAATGAAGAAATTAATGAAATTAAAATTAAAAAAAAAAAAAAGTCCCCCTCCGTAAGGCAGAATTCAAATTACATTAGCCATAAAAAAAAAAGTGAGATGGCCAATAAATTCAAATTGAATGGAATTGGAAGCTCCTTCCATTCCACAAGTACCAATAATATCCCCTCCGTTTACAAGTAAAGTAGACAGTAGTATTTTTTCTTTTTGGGTTAAGAAAGACCCTCCGAAAGCGACCAGGGTGCGTCCCAGGGAAGTTGATGTCCTCCGACCATGTAGTAAAAGGACAGGGAGAAAAAGGGAAAGTAGGGAGAAATGGAGGAAAAGGAGAAGTACATTTTCTATTACGTACTACTAGGCACTTATAACGTTATAACGGACCCAAAAGAAGTCCGAAAAGAGTGGAATAAGGAAGAAGAAATCTATAGTAT
Source organism: Disparrhopalites patrizii (assembly GCA_034698585.1). Taxonomy (NCBI): domain Eukaryota; kingdom Metazoa; phylum Arthropoda; class Collembola; order Symphypleona; family Sminthuridae; genus Disparrhopalites; species Disparrhopalites patrizii. The sequence continues at coordinate 10,238 of JAQGBT010006968.1, read as the reverse complement.
TACATATATAATTATATCAGTGTATAGGAGACATATATAAAATGTTCCAAGTTGTACTTAGGAGCCAGCACTGCATGACTAGCTGGCGTTTTGGGTAAAACGGAAAACCTAACTGAGGAAAAGCTAATGGCTGGCAAAAAGATTAGTTGAGTGGAGTGGAGAGTGTTAGTGTGGCAGTTGAGCACACGAGCCGCCTCTCATTTATCACTTGGTGTCACTGATGCCAATCACTCCTGATTTATGGTCTCCTACGTCGTTCCAGTCTTTTTTTTTCTCTCTCCCTCCCTCCCTGTCTAAAAAGCCCCAGTACGAAGAGAGAGAGAGAGAGAGAGAGAGAGAGAAACTTTCACATAGGGAGACATTCCGACTTGGCTGGTTTATGTGAACGTATACATATCTACATACATAATATGTAAATACATACATACATATGTATACATGGTTGAAGGTACATGGCCAAAACCTATGTATTGCACCAGTTTAAGAGGGACTCTCTCCTACAGTATAAAATAAGGGGGTTACGTACACAAACAAACATGGATACAGACACCAGAAACTGTCTCATAAGAAAAAGGGTGAAGGGGGGGGAGGAGGGGGAAAGAGAGATGGGTTTCCTTCTTCAAAGAACAAGGAATGGCTACACAAAACAAGGGTTATACCACCAGCACCTTGACTACTAACTTACTTTCTTTTTTTTTTTTGGAAGAAAAAAAAACACCCTTTTGCCTTTCATGTATGAATGTATTTATGCATGTATAAGTTTCTTCGGGGCTGGGATTTTTTTTTTCCGGGGTCTCCTTCATCATTCATTATAGGGGGAGAAAAGTTGGCAAAAGGGAGCCCTTTTTGTCTTTGAGACTCATTTCAATTTCTTGTCCGGAGAGTTTCTGTATTGCCTGTACAATTATTGGGGAAGTTTTTTTGGGGGGGATCTTTGTAAGATGGATGTAGGACGGGGTGGTGGGGGGAGAGATGGGTGGAGGGACATTAGGTACAGATTTGTCATTTCCAATGACCAACAATCACATCCACGCACTTGGGTGTTAATCCTTGTTGTGTCTTGCCATTCATGTCAACTTTTTTACGGGGGTGTTAGTCTTGTTTTTGTTGCCCTGGGAGACTTTGGGGGGATCGTATAGGACGATCTTTTTCCGCTCTGGGGGAACCGGATGATGTGGGTGTCTCGTGGTCCGTCGAGATTTGAATTGTAAAGTGAATGTAGGCGGTCACTTGACGGTCTTGGAGGACACGTTAGATTCTTGTGGGTGCATCCATGAGCAAAGGAATTTTCCTTGAGCAAAGGGTTAATAAAAACGGTTTTCTTCTGTTTTTACCCTGTTTGCGTTTCTGAGTTTAGCCCTTTTTATATTTCTGATTTTACCCTGTTTGCGTTTCTGAGTTTAGCCCTTTCTATATTTCTGATTTTACCCTGTTTGCGTTTCTGAGTTTAGCCCTTTTTATATTTCTGAATTTTTCCCTTGTTACATTTATGATTTTTTTCATGTTTATGTTTCTGATTTTTTCTCGTTACATTTATGATTTCTTTTTCTCTATTAAATTTTTGATTTTTTTCCTTGTTATTAAATTTTTGGTTTTTTTCTTTGTTATTAAATTTGTGATTTTTTATTTATTATTAAATACCAGATTGTTTTCTTTATTATAAAATGTCGGGTTGTTTTCTTTATTATTAAATTTCTGATTTTTTATTTATTATTACATACCAGATTGTTTTCTTTATTATTAAATATTGGATTGTTTTCTTGATTATTAAATTTCTGATTTTTTTATTATTATTAAATATTGGATTGTTCTCTTTGTTATTAAATTTCTGATTTTTTATTATTATTAAATATTGGATTGTTCTCTTTATTATTAAATTTCTGATTTTTTTTATTATTATTAAATATTGGATTGTTCTCTTTATTATTAAATTTCTGATTTTTTATTATTATTAAATATTGGAGTGCTCTCTTTAATATTAAATTTCTGATTTTTTTATTATTGTTAAATATTGGATTGTTCTCTTTATTACTAATTTTTTTTATTATTATTAAATATTGGATTGTTTTCTTTATTATTCAATATCGGAATTTTTTCTTTATTAATAAATTTCTGATTTTATTTCTTTATTAAATTGCTGATTTCCCCCTGAAATTTTGTTTTGCTTTGTCGAATAAAAACGAATAAACTGAATGCCCACTTTGAGGACACGGGCAATTCAAGTAATTTCGATGGTACGAGGGTGAATATAAGACTCAGGACAGGCGGGCAGCAGGCATCCCTAGCACATTCCCAGAGAGTTAGCTTACGGAGGAAATAATAGTGGAAATCAAAACACGGGGCTCTTGAAGGATTTAGTGAGAACATGATGACTTGATTTCCTTTGATTTCCCTTCACGATTGAGGTTAATGGTGCAATAGAAATTTAAATTCTTTTTTCACCTCCATAAATTGTCTCTGGCAATCCCCTTGGATTTAAAACTCTAATCGTTGTTATACTTTACATTCATTGGAAAAATACGAAGAAAAAAAATATATGTGCAAACACAATGTCTTTTAGACTTAAAATATTGGGCAAACTCCATGTGAGAGAATCTCACATCTCCCAGCCATTTCCAAACCCGACGATTAATGGGATATCTTCGGCTTTCGAATTTTATTCCAATCGCTTTCTTGTTATTTAAATCCATCTCCACTCGTCCATGAACATGTGTGTACACAAACATCGTAGAGAGAGAGAGAGAGAGAGAAAGAAAGAAGAAAGGCAGGCACACATAACCATCCTGCTAATGGCAATGATTATTTGGTGTCGCATAAACATGACTTCATTTCCGTATTTTATCCTGTCTGTCACAAGGAAAATTATGACTACCTTCATCCATAAAAAAACACACAGGATGTGTCTTCTCTTTCAAATGTTCCCTCAGCACCAACCGCTGTGTTCTAACCAAACAATGTGGTTTTTTTTCCCTTCTGGCACACAGAACAATGACTTCACCCGCCTACGAAAACATTTCTCCACAGCCTGGTATTAAAAGGGGTGAGTACAAAAGGAGGATGTGCTCAATTTTCAATTTGTCACTACACCGAATTACACAAAGAACTGGTGAAAATGTATGGCTATCAAAAAATTGAAATATGAACATCATCCCCCACATAAACTTCTGTCACTTTTCAGGGGCGTAGAGGGAAAATCAGCTTTTTCCAGGCTCTTCGGACACTTATTTGTTATCGATAAATGTGGGTCCTTCCAGATTCGGTCGATAGGATGTCATTTCAGGTACCCGAATTTAGTCGGGATTTTATGTTGGACCTGCAAACGGAGATAATTTAGAATTTTCACTAAATTAATTCATTAAAATATATAATGTTTTCATGTCCTACAAGAATTCCTAGGCCTCTCCATTTCACCTGTAACAAAACAAAGTCCGAGGGAATTGAGGGGATTTTTTAATTTTTTTTTTAGAAGCGGAAATCTCTGATAGTACTCCCACCCTCCCTGTGTACGCGTGGACGGAGGGAATTCCCCTCACGGAAAACTCTCCAGGTTTACAAGAAAAGGTACAAATATGTACATATGTCAGAGCCAACAAGTCACTTTTTATAGCTTCGCATGTAAAGTCTGCATTAAGTCATTTCACGTCACTTAATGTTTATTACTTTTGTTAACATTTGCATTACCCGCTCCTTCTCCTTTTTGCTCAATGTGCGGGAGCATGAAAAACAACTTTATCACCGTCCCTCCACGTTCACAGTGGAAGTCCCCTGGATCTTGTCCGGGAAGGTTTTTCAAATCCTATTTGCCCGTGGTAATTGTGAGGCTTGGTTTTTTTCCCTGGTTTTCCCCCCAAGAAAAACACGTGTACAAAATGCAACATAGCAAATTACAATAGATAATACACATTACACACGATAAAACTGGATTTTCTAAATAGCCCCAAAAGAAAGTAAGAATTCCAGGGATATATTTTTACATGGGAGCTCATAAGGCCGGATGTCTCCTTGTCCCCCTCAGATATTACCAAGATCCACGCAAGAGAGTGGAGGTGAATCCCTTTGGAAAGGGAAGTACCGAGTGACATCTGCAAATTGACTAATATTTTGGAATTCCCATCTTAAACGGTCCTCCTCTTTTCCCTACTCAAGGCAAATCTCTGAAGGAGTCGTAATTATGGCATGCACCGAAAGGACTAATAGCTCTCTCCATGCACCGAGTCGGGGTTTTTTCTGTAACGTGGGAGGGAGGATCAAGATGAAAATGGAGATTGTTAGTTAAAAGAGGTTTTGCCCCCACCGAGGATTCAAGTCCAATTACTTTGTACGAGATTTCCTCAGTTGTCAGTAACATTGGCCTCAAGAGCACGGTGGCTTTGCTGGGAATGTTTAAAAAAAACTCTAAAGCCTCTCTCTCTCTTGTCAACGAAGAGTAAGAGAGAGAGAGAGAAGGAGAGAGAGCGAGCGAGAGTGGAATAGAAAGAGAGCGAGCGGGAGAAAGATGAAGAAAAAGCGAAAGATAGAGAGAGAGAGAGAGCGCGCGCGCAAAACTCGCGTAGAAATATAAAGGAGGAGCGGGAGTAAAAGTAGAGAGCAAAAGAGAAAGAAACAGAAGAACCAAGAGACAAAGAAGAGGAAGGAGAGACAAAAGAGAAAAAACAGAGAAACGTGGGGTAAGGGATGAAAAAAGACAGGAAATGAGAAAGAGAAATTTGGAGAAACATACAGAATACGAGAAAGAGATTGAAAGGGAAAATAGAGAAAGAGAGATTCAATGGAAAAGGGAAAATAGAGAAAGAGAGATTCAATGGAAAAGGGAAAATAGAGAAAGAGAGATTCAATGGAAAAGGGAGAAAAAGGGGTAGAAACAGAAGAAGAGAGAAAGGTGTGGAAAGAGAGAAAGAGGAAAAGGAGAAAAAAAGTAATCAAGAAAGGGAAAAGAGAGGAAATAGGAAAAGAAGAGAAAGAGGGATAAAGAAAGGGAAAAGAGAGGGAAAGGCGAAAAGAAGAGAAAGAGGGATAAGAAAGGGAAAAGAGAGTGAAAGAGGTAGAAAGAGGGAAAAGAGAAATTGAGGGGGAAAGGGAAAGAGAGATAAAGAAAGGGAAACGAGAGGGGAAAGAGAAGGAAAGAGGTAGAAAGAGAGAAAGCGAGGGAAAAAGAGAAAGAAGAAACAGAGAGAAAGAGGAAGGAAAAGAGCAAAGAAAAGAGGGACAAAGAACAAGAGGGAGAGAAAGAGGGAGAAAAGGAAAAAGGGCGAGAGAAAGAGAGAGAAACAGCTATAGAAAGAGAGAGAGAAAGATAGAGAAACAGCGAGAGAAAGAGAAACAGCGAGAGAAAGAGAGAGAAACAGCGAGAGAAAGAGAGAAAGAGAGGGAGAAAAGGAGAGACAGAGAAATAGAGAGAGAATGAGGGAGAAAAAGAGTGTAGATAGTGAGAGTGTGTTTTCTGTACGGAAAAAGGAAGGATAGTTGGAGTTATTGTGAAAGAGTAGTATATAAGAGAATGAAAGATTACTTGAGTCTGGCATACACGGGGCTCAGTGTAGCTTAGGAGAGGAGGTTGAAGACGGAAAAACGAGAGGGATTGAGAGAGTGAAGGAGGGAGAGGGAGAGAGAGAGAGAGAGAGAGTGGAAGAGGAGCAAGGAGCAGAAAAGAAATCATTTCTTAGAGCGTGATTAGTGAAAGACAGATGGAAGCGTTGGCTTTTCTGTTCAGTTGAACTGACTTGTAAATTTTTTCTCCTTGGCCTAGCTGTCTCCCTCGTAGATCTTTCCAGTTCGTCTTCTCGGAGGTGGCGAAAAATTTACGGGGAACAAGTGTAGTGCATTAAGGTTGACGGGACGAAATGTTTCTCTTGAGCAATTTCGAGCCGGGACCTATTAAATGTCACTTTTTACTTCGACTGCGACGACTGCCAACTCATTTTCATCTCATCTAATCGAGAAGGAAAGGCTAGACAAGGACATATACACACATATAACTTGTACTATATATCCATTTGCTCATAGTTAAAGCTCTATTTCTGTCGCGAAAAGAAAAAAAAAAGGGAAGAAGAAGAAAAACGAAGAGAAAAACATATTCTCAGGTCATGTGCTTCCCAGATCACTCTTCCATCTTCCCTTAATGTTCCTCTATCGTGCATATAACAGATCATTTATATTATTTTGCTTTTACACCGAAAAGCTCCACTCTTTGTGGGTAACTATAACTTGTCTTCATGAAGCCTTGGGTAAATGGGGGGGGGGGAATCCTCAGCTGTGCTCACCAACATGTGTAATATGTGCATATACGTACATACGTGTGTATACATCACTTTGAAGAAACAAGGCTACTGTAATGTTCTTGTTCACTCTGCTATATATTTTTTTTGGTGGGGTTCCGTACACATTTCTTTCCCCATATTTAAGTACATTAAGCTCTATGTCTCTATACACATCCACTCCCCTTTTTTTTCTCTTTAAATGTGAAGTCCCATAATAATAACTCTCATTGTGCGAGCTTGCCGTCATCATGATGACAGTTTTGAACATATATTTTATTTGCTCAACAGCAACAACATGAGCTCTTAAAATATAAGAATTTCATTTCCTCCTAATAATTCCCCAAGCTTGCGGAGACTTCCTTCTCCTCCTCCTCGGATGCATATATGGGTATTACGTACATGAAGAGACGCACATGTATAGGGACATCTTTCAAGAGCTCGGTGTATGGCAGTTGTGTGTGCTCTTTCTCCTGTAATGAAGTACGTGATAAAATCCGGGATAATTCTCATACAAGTTAACTTGTGTGCTGGGAGTTACTTCTACCTACGGATAGTTATGGCTTAGGATTGATGGTGTGTCTGTCTTCACTTTGCTCTCATCTTTTACACAAGCCTCCAACTCTTCCTCTCATCTCTGTCTTTCTCTCTCCCTTTCTCCATCTCTCTTTCTCGCTTTCATCTGTATTTCTCTCCTTTTCTGTCTCTTCAAAGCTGTTTCTCAACTTTGTTGCCGATCTATTTGTATCCAATCTTTCACGCTCTTTCTCTTTGTTTTATCTCTATTTCGCTTCCTGTCTCGTCCTCAATCTTTCCCTTTCTTTCTCTGTTTCATCTGTATCCTTTTCCGTGTCGTCTCTCTCCCTTTCTCTCCATTTCGTCTATCTTACTCTGTCTTTCATCTCTCTTTCTGTATATTTCATCTTGCTTTGTTTTCTTTCTCTCCCTTCATCCGTTTGGTTTATCATTTTCTCCCAGTTTCGTATCTTTCTTTCTCTGTTGAGTCTCTCTCTCTTTCTCACTGTTTCATCTCTCTCTCTCTGTTTCTCTCTATTTCGTTTCTCTCAAATTGTCTGGTCTTTCTCTCTCTCTTTCTCTATGTTTCATTTCTCGCTCTCAATGTGTTTCGTTTCTGCCTCGCTCTGTTTTTCTCTCTCTTGTTCTCTCAGTTTCGTCTCTCTCTCTCTTTGTGTCTCTATTTCATTTCTCTCTCTTTGTTTCTCTCTCTTTCTCCCTGTTTAGTCACCTTCTCTTACTTTCTCTATCTGTTTATCTCTGTTTCATCTGTCTTTCTCTCTTTTTCCCTGTATATATATATCTTTTTCTGTCTGCCTCTCTCTCTCTCTCTTGCTCTGTCTGTTTTCTCTGTCTGTTTCTCTCTGTTTTATCTGTCTTTCTCTCTCTTTCCGTTTGTTTCTAGCTGTTTCATATGTCTTACTCTCTCTCTTTCTGTTTGTCTCTCTGTTTCATATGTCTTTGTCTCTGTTTCTTGTCACTTTCATATCTCTTTCTCTTTATCTGTTTCATCGCGCTCTCTTTCTTTCCTCTATCTCACTTTTTCATCTCACTTTCTCTGTCACTTCGTTGTTTCGTTTCTCTCACTTTCCCCCTCTCTTTATTCGTCTTCATTTTCTCTCGGTTCCTCTGTTTCTCTTTCTCACTTCATATCACTCTTTCTCTGCTTCATCTCTCTCTTTCTCCTCGCCTTCCTATTTGCTTCCGCTATCCCTGAACTTCCTCCTTCCTTTCTCCTTCCTTTCATGCGGGCTCCTTCTAATGCGGGCTTCGCTGCCGGAATACCATGAGAGAGATAAGAAAAGGGAGAGAGCGCGCGGAAAAGATACAGAGGGAGCGAGGGGAACTTGGAAGCCTCAAAATGATCTCTTCATGCTACCACGTACACATATACGACATTACCCCTCATCTGGTTCCAGAGTACATAAAGGGTTTGTGGTGGATGTTTTGAGAAAATCCTTTCCCCACGGGAATCCATAAAATCCTGATAATTGTCACATTACATTATTCACAGGGAAACGAGGCAACAACAGCCATTCTCTTTCCGCACTGTGAGCGGTGTAGCAAGCATGAATGGTTTTTAATTTGTCCAAACCATGTGGCATTATTGGCATTTTTCTTTCCATCCCACTGAATTGCCATGCAGAAAAGAAAAAAAAAGGAATGTTTTCTCTATGAATTCTCTCTTGCTGTATATAAAGCAGCTGGATCGGAGGATGCTCTCCGTCTGTCCGTTAAAATTCTTTTGCGGGGACGACATGGCCACAGTGAAAGCCTGTTCACATCTTTTTTTGAACTCCGGAAATGGTAATGGTCTTGAAAGAACTTTTTTTTGGAAATTCATTGTCGAGTATTCAGGAGTCAAATATCGTGGATAAGGCAGCCGGATTATCCCCGGAGGTTAAATCCCGTCAACTTAGTTCTAATGTTTTATGTATTATGAAAGAAAAATAATAATAAAAGCAACCTTGTCTGGCAAAAAACCTAATAGATTAACTAATGATCATATTTTTATATTAGGAAAAAAATATTTTCAACGGATCTTAAATATCTCGGCATTTGAGAAAAACCTTGATAATAATAATAAAATAAAAATACTGAAACCACTTAATCCAACATTTGAGATTGGATCAGATCAACAATACCAGATAAAAGTCCCTGCCCTAAATAATGTTCAATGGAATCATATTTATTTGTTTGTTGGAATTTAAACTCCAAACTAAGTGGTTCGAATGCACTCCACTTAAACATAATTTGTAACTCCCAAGCCCCCTACATACAATTTACAAGGGATGAATCATTTCAGGAGGGGAGGAGAGGTTTTATCCCTATAAAGCCTGTAATTCCTAATCCAATTATTGGCATTATAATCCTGAAAGCGTAAATCCCATATACCAGACCTTAATAAATCCCAGATTTCCTTCCCCTATAATTCCTTGGCCCCCCCTTGAAATACTACATAATTTCTAATCCTTTTAATCCCAATTTTAATCCCCGCAATCCACACCATCCTGAACCTTGGTAGGAGTATCCATTCCTAAAATGATACCATGAGTTATGTAGGTTAAACCCCTATTTTAAAGGAGGAGAAGATGCAATTTTCGGAAATCATCATGTCCGACGTCAGGTGGAAAGTGCATTAAAAGAAGTCGTAGCCGACAGTGGCTAAACAGCAGTCTTTTGTTCAAGAGAAAGTGGGGAAATGTGTACGTAAAAAGTGTGGGTTGTTCCGTACAAGGAAATATCCAGTCAAGTGTGTGACTGTAGAGAGAGAGAGAGAGAGAGAGAGAGAGAGAGAGAAATATAGTGTACACATGTATCGATGTGGACGGGGGCTGGTTGGTATGAAGAAGCGTCTGTAGCACATAAGTATATGAAGAATAATTGGCGGTTGACTATGACTGGATGGCCGGGGTTGTCTGTTCATGACAGTGGGCCGCAGGAGGTCAAATTACAGGCGTAATTACGAGCTGAGTCTCGGCACGGCGCCGACTACGCCTGGAACCCCAGAGAGTATCAAAGAACCGATGCCACTACACTCTCTCAATAATTCTTCTCCTTTTCCTCTCTCTCTCTCTCTCGCTCTCTCTCTCTCTTTTCATATCATTCTCTCTCTCTCTTTCTCTCTCTCATTCTCTCTCTCATTCTCTCTCCCCTTTTATTATCTCTCAAACTTTCCGAAATATCATGTACGTAATGGATTCTTCTGGCTGCAATGAATTGTAACTGACTCAATGACTCTCGCTAGGCACGGCGTTTACCATTTATGCCGTCACATGACCAGTGGTTCTACATGCATGTGTTGCTTCCTCTTTCTCTCCGTTTCTCTCTTTCTCTCTCTCTCTCTTTCTTTCTCTTTTTCTGTTTCTCTTTTTCTCTCTCTCTCTTTCTTTCTCTTTTTCTGTTTCTCTTTTTCTCTCTCTCTCTTTCTGTCTCTTTTTCTGTTTCTCTTTTTCTCTCTCTCTCTTT
>JAQGBT010006967.1:0-11648 GCA_034698585.1 Disparrhopalites patrizii | reverse complement strand
TAATTTGAATTGAATCGAATAGATTTAAATCAAATCGAATCGAATAGATTTAAATCAAATTGAATCGAATAGATTTAAATCAAATCGAATCGAATAGATTTAAATCAAATTGAATCGAATAGATTTAGATCAAAGTGAATCGAATAGATTTAGATCAAATTGAATCGAATAGATTTAAATCAAAGTGAATCGAAAAATCCGATTCAGTATCGGATCGTTACTATCACTACAGCTGAGGGTAAAGTCAAAGCTAATTAATGAAGACATACCTTGAAACCAGCGGGAGAGACAGAGTTTACTTCGCGTGAATCGGAGGATCTCCAACCGATTAAAGATGATCCCCAAGTGAACGACGCAGCCCAGGAGGAAGTAAGACAATACGAACCTAACGTAGATTCTTTCCAGTTGAGAATAACTGTCATCCGAGGATATGTGAGCACCCATTGCCAGGAGGTACACCATGTACGATAGAGCCACTGTCATGTGCATCCTCCAGAACCAGATGGTCTTGGCGCTGGAATATTCCGGCAAATTCGTGACGAACTTCCATTTGAAGGGCTGATATCCCAACGAACCTCCGAATTCGAAGGCCCGGCGCAGAAAATGGGTGATTTGGGGAGTCACAACTTTAGAGGTTGTCATTGTCTGCGAACAAAAGCATGCAATTGTGGGTATATAATACTAGTTAATTGCTAACGGTCATGCGTCAGCTAAGCTCCTAAACAGATTGCGCATTGACTGCCTGTAAAGCTTTTGATTAAGGCCAATGGGGATGCTTGTCTTTCGACGATAAAAGAGACGTATATACATGTATATATGTGCATATGTATGTATGTACCTGCGTTATAAGAAGTATACATCTATAGGTGAAACATATACCTATGCATAGGTCATCTTAAGTTGATTCATTAATTACCGTAAATACATTTGTTAAACATGAATAAGTTATATAAAGCTCACCGTATAGGCTGTAGTACGTCTAAATGTTCCACCAAAAATTTTCAAACCAAAATCCTCAGAGGAAGTATAATGTTTCACGGGAAAATGCCTAAAATGCGAATTTGAATAGGAATTGTGTGATATTTCATAAAGGAAACGGGCAAATTTTATGGTCCGTTTATTGGAACGGTTATTGGGCTGTCTTGAAGATGATAGCAAGCAGTGTTGAAACGTGTTTAAAATTCTGTATGTATTGTCTATACAGTCGACACTCCCTACCATGCAAAGTGCGCTCTCTATATAAGAGCACTCCCTATAGCAGCAGTTACTCTATAACAGCAGGTTATTTTCTTCCCTCGGTCACATTCCTCCCACTATAACAACACTTTCTCCCTATAAGAGCATTAGCGCCGAAGACAGGTATCATTTCAACATTAACTTTTTCTCTATAAAACCACCGGAACTTTATACCAGCACAATTTTATTATTTTCTCACTAAAATGTAAATATTTACACCCAAGTGCGTCAATATTGTTAAAATTTGAAAAATTATCAAAGCTATAGCTAAGCTTGAAAATAATCTTAATTAATTCATATTATAATTTTTTTAAACTAATTCTCAATATACTAGCAGTTCGTTATAAGAGCACTTTTTCTGGTGCAGACAGGGTGCTGCTATAGAGAGAGTCGACTGTATCTTGTTTGAAACTACAAGAAAAACGAAGGACTATAGGATTTTGTTCCCACTGAAAAGCTCACAGTTGTTACTTGTTGACTACAAACGGGAAAGTGCAAATTGAGACACGACTACATAGCCTTTTAGCGGCGTAGATAATGGTAAACGTTTCCATCCTTTAGTGTTATTTTGATCATCAAGAATATATGCATACGACGGTAAGAAATTGATATAGGTACACATATATGTGTACCTATATCAATTGGAAAATAATTAAAGGCTTTATGTATACATAAAGCCTTTAATTATTTTCCATTTCTTTTGGCGAAAGTAGATCTTAGTGATGGATAAATCTTCAATCAACTAAATTGTCTAGCACAGCGCTCGTAAAACATTGATGGTCCAACGTACCTACGGAAAAATTTGATGACACGTGCGACCAAAAGGTTTTGGAGAGGAACTAAACAATACAAATTTAGCATAGATTAAAAATGAGGCATTCAATTAAAAATGGTTGTGAGTTTGCATATGGTAGTCCAACAATCTAGCTGTCAGCACATAGGTAAAAAAAGAAGTTATTGTGAGCTGCATGTTGTCATATTTTGTTGTGACGATTTTGAAAACGCAAAAAACGCTAAATAACTGCAAAAAATTAAAAAGCACATTATGGTTTGGAAAAAGTACACCATATGGAAATTTGTAAGCGCAATTTTGTGAAAAAATAAAGCGCAAATTGCATGTCCCTAATTATCATAAATGGTATACAGGTATTATAACTGATTCAGGCATATACAGGGCCCAAGAAACGATATACACCCCTACACAATATGATGCAACAATGCTGCAAAATAGACAAAGCATGTTTCCCATGCAGAATCTTATTGTGGATCTAGGGAAAAAAAGTTTAAAAATTTAAGTTTTAAGAGAGATCCGAGATTTTTAAACCTTTTTTGAAAAACCGCCATAACTTCCATAATTTTGTTCCGATCTGGATAAAATTAATTTTGTTGGATTCGCAATACAAATTTGTATCAGAAACATGCATTTTTAAAAACAAAATAAACAAACTAACTTTTCCGAAAATTTTAATTGTTTGAACTTGGAGCAGATAAATCGTCATAGTTGAGTGATTACTTGTTTGATTTGAATTTAGATATTTTTCAAGATCCACAATAAAATTATGCTCAGGGTACACGCTTTTCCTGCTTGGTGTGAGTGGAGGAACAGAACGTTTTGATTTTTGTAGGCTGAAACAAAAAATCTAGCCTTCAAAAAATTCAATTTTTTTAACTTATTTTTGAAAAACAGCCATAACTTCCGTAATTGTGGTCCGATCTGGATAAAATTGGTTTTGCTGGATTTGAAATACAATTTTGTATCCGAAGCATGCATTTTTAAAAATTAAATAAAAAAAATAGATTTTTCGAAAATTTTCAATTCTTGAACTTAACGCAGAAAAATCGCCATAACTTGGTCAATTCGTGTTTGAACTTTATGACATTTTTTGTCTAGATTCTCAATAGAATTCTGCTCAGAAAACATGCTTGCCTAATTTCGTAAGGTTGGGGGAACATTGAAAACTTTGTCCCTAAAGACAAAAGCGAAAAATTAATTCTGTCGGAAATTTAAATTTTTTATTTTTATTTTGAAAAAACCGCCATAACTCAGCCATTGTTGGTCGGATCGGGATGCAATTTTTTTCCTAGACCCACAATAAGATTCTGCATGGGAAACATACTTTGTCTATTTTTCAGCATTGTTACATCATATTGTTCGGGGGGTGGGGTATATCGTTTCTGGGTACCCTGTACATTGGGCAAACAATAACCTTATTAGGTAACTTACGCCGCTGTTGCGTATAGACAGATATGAGTCCTCAATCAACTAAAGTGTCCAAAAGTAAGTACTTGTGCCCGCAAAACATGGACCGCCTCATGTCTGTCTTTGCAAATAGCGTGAGTGCGTGAGAGAAATTGTTTTGGTTGAAACCAGAATTGCTGATAGTGCAGTCGAACCTTTCTTTAACGGGCTCCCTTATAACGGTTTTCTCTCTATACCGGTGGCTGAAAATGCTTCCCTCAAAAACTGTCTCCAATTGATAACATAGACATTTTGTGTTCTCTATAACGGTTTTTCGTTATAACAGGAAAAACATGCTGATTTAAGGGGAACCGTTACAGGGAGGTTCGACTGTACAGATGATATGGACATTAATTCCAAACGATGGTTTGGGGAGATATCCAGTAATGAAATTATCCTGCTGAGGTTGCGTTAATATGAATATCCATATGCACAGTGGAGTTTCCGTATATAGCAACTCTGAAGGGAAGGGCGAAAAATATTGATACAGGACAAAGTTATTGTATAGAATATTAAATATGCGCATTACATGTAGGAACGGCTAAAAAATTAATTTTGTTACAGAGACATGTTGTTATAAGGAGATTTGCTATATGAAGACTCCGTCGTACACATTCCCTGTGTAAATGTGTCCAAGCGTGCAATTTTATCGCAGCTAGAATAAAAAAAACCAAAGACAAAAGTTGAGTGGGAAACTCTTGATGGAATAATTTCTGCCAAAATAGGATCATAATGTACAGTCGACTCTCTCTATAACCGTACCCTATAAAGCATCAAATTTTGCTTGTAATAGCGAAAAACTGTTACAGAGAACAGACATTTCTATATGTTAGCAATTAGAGAAAGTTTTTGAGGGGAGCATTTTTTGCTGCTGCTTATAACAACTCCCTATACAACAGCATAATGTTAAAAAGTCGTTATAACGTCAGGAAATTTGAGCCGCTGGTATAAAAAAGCATGTTAAATGCGTTTCCTATAACAGCATTAGCCAAAAATCTCGTTATAACAGCATTTCTGTTCCCGTTGGATGCTGTTATAACGATACTCCACTGTACATATAGCGAGAATACTGTTATAAAGGGGACCGTTATAGAGAGAGTCGACTGTAGTTCCTTGACCGTTTTCCCTTGCCGTTATACATAGTATGTTCACTGAAGGTTTTAGTATCCGTTTTACTATATAAAAAATGAATTTTGCTCGAAAGCGTGTTTCAGGAAAATTCTTTTGGAATTCTCATCTTTTGCTTATTTTTTAAATCCTCGACAACGAACATTTTCGAAGATTTAAAATGCAAAAGGGTGACCTGATTGTAACTAAATTCTAGCATAGGTTTTCCCATCAGAAAAGATTGTAAGCAACATTCAATTTTCAATATTAAAAAAATAGCAGAACGGTATTTTCAGGGACATTACGATTATTGCAAGGAAAAGTTGTGAAGGCGCTAGCATAATGCATACAGTGGAGTCTCTTTATAACAAGTCTCTTGATAACAAGTCTCTTTATAACAACATTTTTCTGTAACAACTTTATTTTTTCCGCCCTTCGTACATGTCGAGTGCATATTTTATGTTCTACATAACAACCTTTCTCTGTAACAATATTTTTCGCCATTCCCTTCAGAGTTGTTATATAGAGACTCCACTGTACTGGAATACGGTTTAATTCCATGAGCGGATTTGTGTTGACTTGTGCCATTTTGCTTTCAAACCATCTGTGCAACTTTCGCCATAATGAATCCCGTTACAATTGCAATCAGACAAAAAAAAATGCATCAGACAATTACGAAAATGCACTTGCTTAAATTTGAAATTTATTTAAAATGCAATTGCTGATGTAATTGACAAATTATTGCTTTTGCTATGGTATAGATGCGTCAGTGTCAGTGCTATTTAAATATTACGATCCGTTTGATGCAAGAAACCGCCAGAAGTTGTTTTTGCAGGAAAATACAGCAGTCAACTCCCGGCATATAATTAGAACCAATTCGTGGGGCACATCTGCGTGTTTATCAATAAGTTCAATAACGAGTAGATTAAATTGCGACTATTGCGGTGATTTACATTTAGATTGTCAAGACTTTCCAGTAAAAATTCGAACTTATACGCACTTAAGACTATTTTTGATATTGTACATATCTTGTGCAACCTACCTGGTTCAGCCATTTCGTCGACAAATGGTGCAGGGCACCAAGGATGTAGGCATTCGTAATAAAGTTGGAATTCTCCAGTTTTTCACCTGTAACAAATGGTCACATTTAAATAGGCAGTTGAAGCACAAGGTTAAAAATTTGTCGTCTAACATCTGCATTGCAGCGTACCCTTCTTATTTGCTGCTTTAATACTCTTTTGCACATGCGCCCTCATCATGTATGTGTAATAGCTCATTTCGTGCACCACGCCATCATCCTTGGCCTTGCGATCTATATCGTATTTCATTGCATCTAGCATGGCCACTTGGACCTCTCGGACAGCTTGTTGGGAGTAAAATGGAGGCAGTAATTTGTGGAAGTTGTCAGAAAATCCAAAATTTTTCTTCTGCAAACCCGTAACGCTCACTTTGCCTGTCACGATTAGGTCACAAACGTCTCGCTGGCATTCCAACGTTCCAAAAAAACATTTGAAAAAGTTGTTCACGTATAAAAATGCAGATTTCATATATAGACGAAATTTTATATATTGTTATCATATATTATCGGCGCCATCATGACAGTGCTTTGAGGAGCTTAAGTGGTCGATTCTGTGCAGCAGCAAATGAACTAACCGAAACTTTTATCCACAGATGGCGCATGCGCGTAGAGTTGAGGAAGCTCTTAAAGTTATCCTTGACACATTTCTTTAATGCACGGAAATTTGCACGTGCCACGGCCTCATCGTATATATCCTCAATTACAAGAGGTGCAAAGCCATCTATTTTCTGGCATTCCAAAATTGGCTGCCAGAACCATTTCCCTGAAGCTTCCTGTTGAAAACGTTGTAAATTTCTTTTTGTAAGTCAGTGTGCATACAAAAATATTCGATCGTGTTTTTGTTCCTGTATACAAAATCAAAGCCAAATTCTAGAGTCTGACTTGTACGGGCTTACTGGCGGTGTGGGGTATGTTCCATTTTGATTGGTGATGTTGCAGACCTGGACAAAAGCCAATTTTTGTAGTAAATAGCTAACACTTTAGTTCAAAAATATTCAAAAAATTAAGCATTTACTGCATAGCAGGAATAATTGCAAGGCTAAAAATCAAATTAAAAGGTAAAAGTTAAATTAAATGCTAAATTATATTAAATGGTAAATTAAATTAGATACTTAATCAAATATTACATTATATTAAATGGTAAATTAAATTAGATACTTAATCAAATATTACATTATATTAAATGGTAAATTAAATTAGATACTTAATTAAATGTTAAATTACATTAAATGGAAAATTAAATTGGATGCTTAGTAAATGCTAAATTATATTAAGTGGCAAATTAAATTACATGCTTAATTAAATGATGAATTATATTAAATTAAATTAAGTGCTAAATTAAATGCTAAATTTAATGCTAAATTTAATGCTAAATTAAATACTAAATTAAGTGGTAAATTAAATGTTTAAATAAATTAAATGCTACATTGTACAAAAATGTTGGCTAAGCGGTATATTCTTAAAAAAGTTAAGTCAATATATCTCTGAAAGTACAAATTCAGCCGCAATTACTTCAGTGTGCGCTTGAAAATATCCTTTCCAGTAATCTTTGAGCATCTCAATGGATGGCGGAACATTTGTGGCGCCATCTGCGGAAGAAGGTTGTTGCGCTAGAATGGCGCTCTGCCTCTCCGTAGTCAGATTTTTGGCCATGAGTTTTACAAAAGAGGTTCTCGTCAGGGGCGTAGCTCCTAGTAACGTTGTGATGGCGCATCGCAGATAAACCCACTTTAGAAAACACATTCAAATTGTTTTTTTCAGTACCGATTATGCCAAGATTAATAACCTTATAAATCGGCTCCAATGTTTTCGCAACCCGCAACGTTGAAATTTTTTGCAAGACAAATTTAGCAGCAAAGCTGTGTTTACATGGGAATCCATCATGGACACGGCTTCTTGCGTTGGCGTGTCGAAGCACCGGCGCATAACCGTGCGATTCAAATATCCCAAGTTATAGATATCCCCATTGCAGCAAAATATTTCGCTGAGTGGTCCGCCACATTCACCCGTCCTCAATGATTCCGCAAACGGATGGCGCTACAGGAAACAAGAAAGATGATATATTATAATTTCAGATGGATGGAAGAAAATAAATTTTACAATTCTAAGCTTATACTTGTAATTACCTGGAAAATAAATGCAAGAAGCACACCCACACAAATGTTTAGCCGATACATTTTGCTGTCGCTGAAGCTTCATTCAGTTTAAATTGTGTTTTTACGAAGGTATATATAAAGCAAAACAGTTTCTCACTTCTCAAGCCGGACATTTGTGCGGCAGTCAATTGTTGACCGAGTATGTAACCTTCAAATTCAAGTGGGAGCTTAATACGATCCTGACCGGACGTATTGAGAAAATGGAGCTTGAGCTGTTACTTAAATTGTCATGTATATTTAAAAAAAAATTATTATTGATATTGTTTGAAGATTGCGTGTGCCTGTTTAAACCCTTTACAAAACATATTGTCGTTGAAGAAACGTATTGGACATCTCCAGTGAACGCTAATTCACGAAGTGATCATCTCCATTCTGCCTCTGTGCATAAAGTAATCAAGTCCAATAAAAATCATATAGATGCCCTTGGGTCTTGGGCGAACTACCGCGCTATACGTTCCTTTTAGCTAAATTTACGTCTAAACAAACGGACGTTTCATTTATTTTGATTTTTTTAAACTAAATTACATCTCGAACTAAATTTTCGAACCAAACGTGTGTATAGTGCTTTCTGTTTGTTTTTTGTATGGTTTTTGCATACCCACAATTTTCATAAAATATGTGAGGTTTTGTTTTTGTTGGTAACTCTGTTTTTTGCATGTTATTGTTATTCGTTATTATACGGAGCACAAGTACGATTTTGCTTTTGTTTTGTTCATAAACAAAATCGTGACAACTTACAACACTGCGTCTATAGAGGACCAGCAATTTAACAATGCAAATTGATTTAGTTCGATTGTGATAAATTGTGTTTAGTTTGCTGGTATAATTAATTTGCAATGGCGGTTGGGCTTAAATCTGTGCTATTCGCTATTCCACACAGTAGATGTGACTGTAGTGGTAAAAAAACTGAAAAAATTCCTTTATATTGGTTAATTAGTGAGTATATAGAATCCTAATTAAAATTTCTCATAATCTTCATTTTGAAAAATGTATTCAATATTTTTGGCTTTGATTTATTTTTGGAGATGATCACTGACTGCACGCAAGAAAAATGGAGATGATCACTTCGTGAATCAGCGTTCGCTGGAGATAGTCCGATACCTTTCTTCACCGACGATATGCACAGATGTTGCTATGTATGTAGCTTGTCCCAGAAAGAAGATCCTTTTATATGTTTTAATTTAAAAGGATGAGCAAGACAGGTACGTATGCGCATTCAATTCTTAAGTTATTTTATCAAAAATTGCAAACAAAAGGTAATTAATTTATGCGCAAGATGGAATATATATTCATATACAGTCAATTCTGTCTATAACGGCTTAGCAAAAAGCAGCCAGAAAAACCTTTATAACGAATAACCGGTATAAGGAAAACCGTTATAAAACGATCTTAATGGCGGGGAATTCGAAATTACCGAAAAACCGGTGAAACGTGTGAGTTCGTGGTTTAAAACCGTTATAGCAAAAAGGAATTTATGGCAGGGATTCAGAAATCTGAAAAAACCGTTATTGCATGCGTGGGCGTAGCCAAAAACCGCTATAGCAAAAGACATTTGTTGGTCGGGGATTCAGAGCTTCCCCGTTATAACGAAAAAAGGGTTATAAAATAACCGTTACGGAAGAAGTTTTTAGCATTGAAATGGTCTCGGACGGGTTTGTCAACACCGTTATAGTGCGAAAATCGTTATAAGGAGGGAATTGACTATTGAGAGAACTGACTGTATTTATAGGTACATAATGCAAAAAGTATTCATATTAGTATTTTTTGAAAAGCTATCTTCAATGAGTCGAGCTTGTAGTTTCAAATTATAAGCGATATATGCATGCAACTCCATTGCAAAAATTCAAATTTCTTAATATAATTATTTATCTTTGAAATTTCTGAGCTCTTTTAACTTTGTTTCGCAAGCAAGTTGGAAATCGCATGTACGGAAAACCATTGAAAAGTAATTAAAATACATGTAATATGCAGCATTCATTTTAAAGTAACATTTACCCCGTTTTTAACATTTTTGAATCCCTTTTTCTCGTAAAAAAAGAAAATTGGGAATGCGACCTTCATTAATCGTATAATAATTCAATTTACAACCAATTTTCAATGGATGTAAATTCGCTTCAAATGTCGATATTATAATATAAATATATATGTATATACATGACATGCACCGTAAATATATACAGTCGAACCTCTCTATAACGGGCTCCCTTATAACGGTTTCCTCCCTATACCGGTGGCCGAAAATGCTTCCCTCAAAAACTTTCTCCAATTGCTAACATAGAAAATTCTGTTCTCTATAACGGTTTTTCGTTATAACGGGGAAAATATGCTGATTTAAGGGGAACCGTTATAGAGAGGTTCGACTGTAATGCATTGGTAGTCATGAATATTATGTATAACGTTACTATGCAAATACAGTGGAGTCTCCATATAACAACTCTGAAGGGAAGAGCAAAAAATATTGTTACAGGGAAAAGTTGTTACATAGAACACTGAATATGCACCTTATATGTACGATGGGCTGGAAAAACATTGTTGCTACAGGGAAATGCTGTTATAAAGAGTCTTGTTATAGAGAGACTCCACTGTAGTGCCAAATCTGGAAATAGTTAACATGTCTTACTGTCAAAAATCGGTTCAAAATGACGGCTTTCCGCCTTAATTGCAGCCCCATAAATTAAATAAGTACATATCACAGCATAATTACGCTAATGAACTCAAAATCCATTCAATACTCTCATTACGTTAATGAACTGTCAAATTATTTTATTGCTATCCCTTCTGAGTAAATTTACTTGAGAAACTCCTTTATATTTACTGTTGTTAAACCTGCACCAAAATGAACTACACAGCGCTGGCTACGATTTTAAATTAGTATTCACAGCATTGAATAAAAACTAACCAGAAATTTGTGCACAACAAGCGAACTCCGTTTGCTACTTTCTGTAGAATATTTTTATAATGGAATGCGCCATTTACATGTAAACTAATGGAAACGTCCAGACAAATAAATCCACCCATTGACCTTCAACGGGGTCACGTGGGTAGTCCGGCCCTGCCAATCCCGTGTCACAATTCGCTGCTGGCGACTCACCTTGCTACTTGTGGGCGTTTTACCCTCCCAAAAATTTTTTTCGCTGGCCTTGGCACTCGTCAATTTTTCCCGGCATTCCCTTCTATCAAACGTCGTCCATTTAGGAATCGACATGCTTCTTGTCGCCATCAGCTGGGCCAAATTGGTGTTCGCAAATCCGGAGGACTACGCCACTCTTTTAACGAACGTGATTCCGACGGTGCCCGGACGGGATCTGAGGAATTCTCGGGGGAAATTGTTCTACAGATGTTTTTTGAACGTTTTCGGGTGGTAATACAAGGAATTCAGGCGTCATCCGCATGGCGGATTTCGGCTGGCAGTTTTAAATGCTATCCTATGCGTTCCTTTGACCTTGTTGTCCTTAATGTTTCTATCTGTATTAGTGGTGCTTGGAGCGGAGGAATTTACTGTGAGCTGGTAGTATTCAGTTTCCTTTTTTTTTGGAACAACTCCTGGGTGTTAAGTTTCAGCAAAATCATGGATGTGGCCTTGCTATTCACCATTTTTTTGTCCCTCTTCCCCCCTGGTATACTTGTAGTGGCGTGCAAGCTGTATTTCGATGGAGTACTCATCCGACCATTGACTACGTAAATGTAACTCTTATATGGTCGAACGCATTAACTGCCTTCGAAACTTTTCACTTATTAAATTGTATTAAATTAAATAAATTGTATTAAATTAAATAAATTGTATTAAATTAAATAAATTGTATTAAATTAAATAAATTGTATTAAATTAAAT
>JAQGBT010006966.1:0-11651 GCA_034698585.1 Disparrhopalites patrizii | reverse complement strand
TTTTCTATCATTTTCAACCTGATTTTCCAAAGTGTGTTCCGAATTTTTGGGATTGATGTAGCTCAGACGTAATTGTGTGACCTTTGGGGGATTTTATATTACGTAAGAGATCGTAAGGACAGCTTTGATAAACTCAGATTTTGATTCGGAAAAATGGAAAGTATTGTATACCTGAATCCCAGAAATTGTCACAATGCTAAAGCCAAAGCGCCTTGCTTGATACTTGTTCTTCCTAAAGGGAACTCACAAAAGGGAACTTCTGCATTTGTTTACAATTACGAAAGACTTCTTTAGTGTCGCTACCCTACATTTCCCCTACTTTTATTCTGACATGCAAATTTCATGGGAGGAGAAAGGAGAGAAGGAAAAAAAAGCCATTTGCGTTAAGAAGGAAGGAAGGAAGAAGTAAGGCCTTTCTAGTCATCTTGGCCCTGGAAACTTTTATTCAAGTCAGGCAACTCCCGCGTACTTGACATACATTTTGAGTCTGATGAGCTGGAGAGATGGATAATACCTGGTGAGGACTAAGGGGAGAAGTAGGTAAGTTAGGATGAGGGAAGACAAAATGTGGGGGGGGGGGAATTCCTGCCAAAAAAAATCCCTATCCCCAAGCTATAGATGGTTGCCTAAGCCGTATTCCCGAGTTTTTCCTCTTTGAGATGTAAAATTCAGTAGGATTTCTTACACAACAGGTGCAGTAAAAAAAGTCCCTTTAATCCTATGTAAATCGTAAGCCAGATAAAAAGTTGGGGGAGCAAAATCTTTCAATTCACTGTCCTCTCCATTGGTACCAAACGTTAGTTGTACATACATGGTTGCATTTGAGAGTATGATTATGAAATTGAATAGGTATTTTCGAGATTTCTACTACCAAAGAGGAAATATTAATTGAAACAGTTCCAACAAAAACACTTTCAACTTCCCTCTAATCTCCGATTTCTCTCCTTTCTTCTTCTTCTTAGGATTACAAATAAACTCCGTCCTACCTATTTGCATCTGTAAATGCATTTGTCGAGAGTTTCAAATGAATTTGATTAGATTCCTCCCCCAATCTTCCTCCCTCTCCAATAAAATTCTCTTTCCTGTCGTTGTCACAAATAGAATTACATAACATGTAACACGGAAAGGGGACGCCCAATTCCTGGGGACGGAGGGGAGTACTGAATGATAATATGAATTTAATGCGCTTTCCTTCCCAAGAAGTTACCACTTTCCCTAAAGTGAATAATCTGATTCTTGAAAAAGGAAAGGGGGAGGGATGAGGAGGGAAATGATAAGAGTTTCGGAGAAGATAAAGGGACATTATACATATATGGAAGCCTCCAAAAAATTAAAGGTGTCAGATGCCCAAATTATAGAGTATAAAAGGGAGAAGTTACACAATATTTGCTAACGGAATTATGTACATCACACAACCGCGCCTTTCCAATGTCAAGACTCAAGTCAGAGGGAAAAGTACTGGCTTCCACATACACAAATTTCCTCTTGGTCATGCCTCTGCTTTGTGTAAAGATGAAACTACAGAGCAAATAGTAGACTCGCAAACATCCCTTTGGTTATATCCAAAGATATAAAGTAGACAGAGAGACACTGTGGTCATGTAATAGCTAAAGTCATGGTTGATATATAAATGAAACATTATCCAAATCTTCTCTCCAACTCTCCTCTTTGGCCATGTAACAACGATCGTTTCACAACTCCCGCCATACGTATTTAGTGCTATTTTCTCCAGTCCTCCACTTATGTCTCCCACCGGAGGTACCTGCATCCTGGCAAATGGTGGACTTTCTCATAAAACAGCATGTCTTTTTCCCCTTCCCATTCCCTATTATCCTGAGAGGCTTTTGTCTTTTAGGGTATAGTGTGAGAAGGGGAAAAAAGGTAGTATTATTAATGCAAGAATTAGTCATATTTTACCACCAGCAAAAGACCATGGGAGGAAGCTTTGGCGTCTACTACTATTAGCTTACAGGGTTTATATTACCCGGTGGGGGACACTTTTATCCAATGTCTATGGAATCATTGTGAAGGTATTTAAGACAAAAAAAAAAGGGAGTGCATTTAGATGGACTTAAACAACACAAGGCCAAATGGTGGGGATTGTTGTTGTTTTTGGGGCGGGAGGAGATTGTGTACCAAGACTAAAACTTAACCTTGTGTATTACATATATATGTATCCCCTGGTGTGGACAAATCTTTACTGGAGGGAAAACCTGTGTTTTGTAGCCGGGAGTTTTTCCAAGGGGGAGGGGGAGGAAGATGACTATGTGGAGTAATGTCACTTGGCAGCTTTTCCTTTACAGCTTGTCGGGCTTTTACAAAGCCGGCCATAAATTTTGGCGTTTGCAATATATGTATTTCCCCCCTACCTTCTTCTCTATCTACTCCCTTAAACCCCAGAGTCTCTTCCTATCTTTACTCTGAATTCCTATAGAAAATCCACTTTCTCTTTTCTGCCCCATCTTTCACCGCCCTTCGATTCTCTTTCCTGACTTTCTCTCTCTTTTCCCCTTCTCTTTTAACCCCCCTCAAAAATACTTTCTCCGAATCTCCCTTGATATTCTCTTCCTTGATCTTCCTTTCCCTTCTTGTCTCTTGATCATATTTTGTTGGGATGAACCTGAGTAGTAGTAGTAGCTTTTCTGGTGGGTCTCGCCATTTATTAATGTACATTATTTCCTGTTTCAAACGTTCTATAGAAAAAGATACACTGCTGTGTGTCTGTTTCTTTTTTGCATGAAATCAATTTTGTTTTTGTCCCCATACAATGTAGTATTGTATGGTACAGCCCTTTTCCCGATATTTTCATTTCCTCACCCTTTGAGCCCAACTGTTTACTTCCTTGAGTAGTCTCTCACACTTGATTTCTTGTAAATGCTTTCCCTTTCCGCTAGGGTACTTTTTCCCTCATGCTGTCTTTTTGTGATATGAAAAAAGTTCTCTTGTATGACGTTCTTGTATTGTGGGGTTAAGGCTGCTTCTCTTTTTTTCTCTCTCTCTTCTTCTTCTTCTGCCAGTTAGGATTTACTACGAATTCTTCTTTTTATGCCATATCCATAATGTGTATAGACTGTGATTTCCCAGCACTTTTCCTCTCCCATCTACGCTCTTTGACAGCCTCCCTAGCTTCCCTTTCCCCGTCTATATAGCCCTGTAATCACATTGAAACCCTCTGTTCCTCTCACTCCTTTCCAGGAACTATTTCGTAGTATAAATAAAAATTTTGCACAGCCTTGCACCTGTCACATCTTTATGACCTCCTCTCTATATTTTTTTTATCCTTCCATTTGTTACATGTTTTTTAGCCCCAGTGTTACGTCTTGTCTTAAAACAAAAAAAAAGTTTCCTACCCTCCTGTGATTTCTTCTTACCGTCCTGACCTTCTTCATCTTCCCCTGTCCCTTTCCTCTCCTCCATGAGAATATGTAGTAAATCCACTCTCACACTATAGACAGAGAGAGAGAGAGTTACTTACGTATTACGATAACCCATCCTGACAAGTATGTAGTAGTTTTTTGTTATACTTATTTTTTTTGTAAGCGTCACACGTACTGACAGAGACAGTTCTATCGAGGCATCGACAGCCATTGGGACAAATTATGAGTGGCTCTATTGTAGGCAAAGTAGGAGAAGAGCCCTCAAATGCCATTAATGTGTAAATGTATTGGTAATTTGGCAACACAATATTTTTTAAGTTGATTGCTCCATTGTGGAAGCAACTACGCTACAGCATTGGCTGCACGGTACAAGTTCTGCGGGGGAAAGCCGGGAAAAGGGAATAAGAAATAAAATAAAATGTAGGGAAATTTCTCCTATAACATATTACATGGTATATATCTATACATTCTTCGTATACATACAAAATGTGTTCTCGCGCATTCTGAGAGACTCCGTTAACAAAGTTTTCTTGCCCCTCCATTATGTATAAATAGTGCCACTCACAGCCGGAGGAGGTTGAGGAAAAGTTGGGGAGTTGGAGAGACCAGAATAGCATGAGGAGAGGAGAGAGCGACAGAGAAGGAAAGAGAAGTGAATTGTGTTAAGTACCCAAATATATTAACAAAAAAAAGTGGTTTAACGAAAGAGAGAGAAAAGGCGAGACAGAAAATGTGTTTTATGGCTATATATATAAATGTAAAAAAGTAGTGAGGGGAAGGAAAAACGTGGGTTTGATGTCAAATGAGTTCCTCAACAACAAATGTGTACTCAAATAAATTGGCAGAAAAGGTTCATTTTTCGCACTTTTGACTCGTCTCTCCCTCTCTGTCTCTCTCTATCTCCCTATGTCTCTCTTCAAAATACTCGCGGAATACCTGGAACATTACAAGACATGAAGGAATAAACACATGGAATGATAAACTTGTTGAAGTATCTTTTATCTCTGGGTTGCATTTTGAAGAGAGAAAGAGAGACTTCCAATATTCAAAAACGTGAGGATGACAAACAACATTTCCTCATCTTTCTCTTCATCCTCTCTCTCTCTGTCTCTCTCTCTCTTTCTCTCTATATTTCTTATTCTCTTTTATACTTGGTTGAGCTTAAAATAGACTTGACTTCTCATCATCACCATCTTTCTTCCCCAAATGACAGAAACAAGGCTGCGGGAGAGAGCGCAAAAAACTCATTTCTCTCTCCACTTGCATCATAGAGTCATTTTTGTGTAGATTGAGATGCACAAGTAGCTTACAACAAGGCGTTACGACCGCTCAGCCAAAAAAAAGGTTTCATGCCTCCGTTTTTTTTGCACTTTTTTTTATACCCAAGTTTTCTCAACCTTTTGATTTATACTTAAAAAATATATGTGTATTTGCACAGCTGCAAAAGATTCTGTAAAGATCATGGATAATTCCACGGGGAAGGTCACTAGCCCTCTGTAGTATTGGGGAAAATGGACAAACAAAATTAATTTTTACTTCATAGGAAGGCTATTACGTAATTATTTCAAAGAATGTTCGATGTCAGGAATATTAGAAGGGCAGACTAGAGATCAGGATTAAGAATATAGATTAGTCTGACTGAGCTCTGAGAATTTGAAGTTATTTTATACACAAAAAGAGAAAAATACACAATATTTATTTTTCATGACGATTGATCTTTGTTTTTTTTTTATTTGGCGAAAGAATAAACAAATACAGCATTCCCAAAATTCCCTATAGGCTGGAGATTAGACGGGCGTAAAAACTTGGCTTTTTATCTACTTTCGAAGTCTCTTAGTTTTTTTTAAACTTTCGGTTTACTCAGTCACTCCCGTGGACAGTAAAACAACACTTTGTATTTGAAGCAGTACCATTTTTTGATGTAGAAGTAAAAGAAACACTTGCTTTTAAGTGTCGGTGTATTCCAATTTTCTGTGCAGTTATTTTGATCGAAAATGTAGAACATACCAGACCTGTGAAATAAGTCCTGCGAAGTCCATGGGAAGTATTTTTATTTTAGAAAAAGAAACATATACCACACGAGAGGGAGATGTGGGAAAGGATGAACTACTTACGCAATCCAAAAGAGGGGCCAAAACCCGTATTTTCTTTGTCATAACTCACCAAATCTATAGGATTTCGTCATGACTTGTAAAAGTCCAGGAATTCACTCTCAAAGAAAGCATTTAGCCCCCTTTGGAGCGATCGAATATTAAAAAAAAAACTTTTGTATCACCCAGACCGTACATGCATGCCGACACATTTAGCTTTTTACGTTCATGTTATGAAATAGGTTTTCTTTTATAGAAATATATACATACATAAAAATGTATATGTATACATTTTTTTACTGTGGGCAGAAGGGAAAGATGCTGGCAAAGTGGTCTTACAAAGTATATATTGACAGGCTTTTAGTACCAAGTTGGCTCTTCTTGTCAAGAGTGAATAAAGAATTGAGTGTAGAGGAAAGCGAAAAAAAAACATAGTTGTGGCGGCGTGCTGAGTAAACGGACCTCACAGGAAGTATTATTAAATCCTTGGACTCATTGTTGCTCTCTGGCTTCCCAGTTCACCAGTTTTCGTCTTCTTCTTCTTCTCCTTGTGGTTGAAGATATACAAAGTGTGACAGGAAAACCAAATTCTGGGTGAAAAAAAAAAGAAGAAAAGAAGTGGATGAGAATGATGACGAGGATGTAGTATTTTTTAGTATGTAGTCCAGGCTTTGCGAAGCTTCAATTTCCCTCTTTCTCCAGTTTTTTCTTCTGATTTCCCCTCCATTTACTATATAGACCTTGTTTTTTTCTCCCTTTTGCGTCCCGACTTCCCTTCGTCAATGGGAAACTGCTGCTTTCTCTCTCTGTCGCTTCCCTTTTCTCCTATAAACTTCATTACATCCTATGTACTTCACACGTGCATAAATTTTCTATTCATACAGATGCTTTAAAAACCTTCATAACAACACCAAAATGTGACTTTCCTCCCATAAGATTATATAATAGATGTGGTATATACTTCAAAATTACAAAAAGAAAAAAAATGCCATTGGTTTCACAAGAGAGAAAAAAGGAGCTGGTAATACTACGACCAAAGCATTATTGCCACTACGCTTTTCTCCCATTCCTCCCGCTCCACGACTAGAGAGAAAGAGAGAGAGAAAGAGACAGAGAGAGAGCGAGAGAGAATGAAAGAGAAAAAAGGGAGCAAGAAAGAAGGAAAAACCCAGGGCAAAATTGCTCCTTTTGTAATCCTCCATCCTCTTCGGCTTGAGATTGTAAACAAGTGAAAAACTTTGCACACACAATCTCTGGGAAATGGCTGGCGAACTGTGAAATTTCAATCATGTGTTGCAGAGCAGTACAACACAGAGCCTTCTTCCTTCCAAAGTCTTATATAAGTATGTACCATACATATAGATACATTTCTGTGTGTACATAGAAAGTACCTTGTGAAGAGAGGACAATGGGACATGATGCATACTTTTAAACTTCCATTTATTGTACAAGTATATACTCACCCAGATTATCGCCACATACGACCGTTGTCTCCCCCGGAAAAAAAAAGGAATTACTATAGGCCCTCTTGAAAAAAATGGAGACAACAACAATACACATTTGAAGATGTCCACAGTTTTCATTACTGTATGTATATCTGTAGTTTAGTTTGTTTTTTGCAATGAGAGGGTAAATTACCCAGATAAACCCAGGAGAGAGAAGTGTCACTTGTAACTGTGCTGTAGGTCCAGGCTCAAAAGCCAGTTGCGTTCTTCTCATCTTTGACAGGGCGTAATACACTGGAGGAATATTACAGGGAGCAATGCACAGAGAGAAAATACGGGTAAAAGGGAGGCAACAAAAAAAGGAAGGAAAGGGGGAAGGAAAAGGAGCCAAAAACCATAAATTAAATGCAGGCACACATTTTACTACTACTACTGCTATTACAGCCGTTATGTTTTTTATACGCATCCTCTCCTCTATATAAATACACTATATAATCTCCCCTAAAAAAACCCACATGCTGTCTACAAGTGTGCTCGTATTAACAAGTGTAAGGATATGCGAAGGAAAAGGATGAAAATATATCCGCAAAGAGAGAAAATATATCCTATCCCTTTCATGGGCTAAGGGAAAGGAGTGGTGGTGAACTAATAATTATTTACCATTTTGCAAAAAGAAAGGGGAAAAATATGTAGCTTTGAAAGTGTGGACAAAAATTGTATATATTCGTTGTTTTTTTTCATCCTTGCTATTATGTCACCACTTTATTCCTTTGAGGACAAAGATAAAAGGGATGGGGTGGAGAAAAAGGAGGGGAGAAAGGATTAGGAGAGACGCAACGTTGATAGCTATGAGAAAGTGTTTTGGAAAACACTTTTAACTTCCCTTTTTATTCTCGCTTTATCATTCCATCTGTGTAGTGAAAGGGAAGCAAATAGGATGACATACAGCTGCCAACTCCTTTGTTTCTTCTAGCTTTTTTTGCTCCTTTATTATTTGCAAATCCAAAAAAAACATCACCATCCTCTCCGACTTTTTGTGTACCTTAAAAAGTGGATCTTTTGGATGTTGGTGTAAACTAGTGACAGAAATTACTGATTTTAATAAATGTTAAAAAAGCGTACATGATTTGATTTATCTCATTCTACAATGATGGTCTAAACTTTTCACATTAAAAATTATCCGTTGGCATCACCGGAAACTATGCGAATGGAAATATGATAATAAGCACGTTTTATTTTGCTCATTTAAGTAACAAAAAATGTAAAATATGGATGCGTTCTAAGCTATTTTCACTGCGAACGTCATTTAGCTATATACATATTTTACATAAAATATGTATATTATTTTACATAAAATAAGTAAAATTGGAAATAGTTAAATTGGAATCTTGGTCAAAGCAGCAGTTAAGGAAATCAAATAAACGCATTAAAAATTGAATAATCTGAATTTGTAAATAGATACAATATTTGAATATTGCCACAGTATTGACATAACGCCCGTTTAACGACGGCAGAAATAATTCTGGCTCAAATTTTGTATTTTAATGGCATCTGTAATATCGTTAGCAACAAAAATAAAAGTTTCATCTTTGATACAGTTTTGAAAATAAAGGGAAAGAGGTGGGTCTTGGTAGATTAGTGCAGATAGTTCATAGTGTGCCTAGTTGATGTAGTAGATGTGACAAATTCTCGCAATTATTTTCAAAAAAACTAGCAAATACATACATACAGAGATGCGAAAGATTAAAAAAATGCTCAATGTGTCTGGACTAAGGATTTTAAATGAATACTAATGTCATTTTAATGGGGTAGAATACGATCGTAATAACAATAACAATGAAATATTAAACTTCTTTTTTTATTTTCCGTAGGTATACTAAGTACGTACTGATATGCATCTTCAGCGTTCCGGCAGGAATAACTTGATAAGAAATTGAAAAAGAGAAAGAAGGAGGGAGATGGAAAGAAGCACGGGCAGGGAGAGAAAAAAATAAAAAGAAGCCAGAGGAAAAGGGAGAGACAGGAGGAGAGAAAGCGAGACATTGGAAGAGAGATGAATAGTTTAGAGAAAGTGTGATTGTGACATGTTTGTAAGTAATTTTATTTGTCTTCATCCACGTGCCCCTCATCTCCTACATGGTATAATCATCATCTTTGGCTGAAAAAGTCTTGAACAGAATGGGGAAAAGCGTGGGAGAGGACGGGAGATATTTATTATTATAATTAGTCTCCCTGCCACAAAACTTTTTTTGCCTCCCGCTTTATCATAACATATATTTCTCAGACGAAGAAGACATTTATTATCATTTAAAAAAATATTATTACTACCATTATTGCAGTGGGAAATGCTTTTTTTTCTTTTCTTTTCTTTTCCTGACTCTTTTCAGGAGCATGTTAACATGAGCATGAACCTACTTAATTTTAACATTTTTATACAAAGTAATACACAAATACATTTGATATTTCATGTACTAAAATGTTTATCTAATAAAATGTCTTGTTTTCCCTCCATTGAATAGGTGTACATTAGAACTGCTAAAGAATATACGTGGAAGACATCTATAGAAGAAAAACTACCGAGGAAGAGATGAACATCTTCCTTCCTCGGATTCTTCTCCGTTAGAAGAGTTGGAGGGTCAAAAGAAAAAAAAAGACGGGAGGAAAACGGATTGTTATTAATAATAAGTGGTGTGTTCTACTTTTCTTCTCTCATTATTTACTCTTTTTCTCTCCTCCGCCGCTATTCCATTCCATAGTGAGTATAAGGTTCTCTGTTGTTCCATTTCAATAAAAAGAATGGAGGGAAAAGGGACCATGTCGTCTCTGTCTCCGCTTGACTTATTACATTGGCCTCCAGCACTTGGCAGAGAAATTCTCTCCCTCTCTCACTTTCTCTCTCGCTTTCTCTCTCTAGCTCTCTCTCACGTTTTCTCTCCCTCTCTAGGCTATACTTTCTCCTCCCTGCAGAGAGGGAAAGCACGTGCTTGTAATGGTCAATCAGGTTCATGTTGTGACCGTGTGACTGCTTTTATTAATGTTTGCTCTCTTAACTTTCACCGTCTGCTTCTATTTGCCTTTACTCCCACCTCCGCCTCTCTCGCCCAAGAAAATTGCTCACCGTAACAAGCCATGACGAAACAATTAAATTCTTGACCTGATTCTACTGATTTCCCCAACTATTATATTTACTTCTCCCCTTTATTTCCCTGATTAATTTTTATGCGTCCATTTCAGTGCCTTTGTACTAGACAAATTATGGTAGGATTATTATTTTTTTTGGGAGGGAAATTCAGAACTTTAGTGCAACTCTATAGTTTAACTTTAGCATAACTTCAGTATAACTTTGGAAGTAACTGGATAAAATCAGAAATTAGTATTCGTACGCTGACCTCACCAAGTTTTTCCACCTTTTTCTCTTGGTATAAAATTCTTTCTTTGTTTTCGTTTATTTGCAATTAGAACATTTGAGAGAAACTTGAGGATTTGAATGTGGGTGGAATTTCTCTGAATGAGATGTAGGTTGTGGTGAGAATTAAGGAGGAATTAAAGGTTACACTAACACTAAAAATCTAGTCTTTAGTGTTACGTAGGCAAGTGTTTGTAGGTGGCTGGCTTAATTGTTGAAAAATGGGTATTTAGGAAGTAGATAAAATGAATTCCCTCTTACAACTTTTGCTGCAAGTAATTTACACGTTAATACTATCCATTTTTGACTAATCTAATTCCCAGTCTCACCACAATTGACAGTTCTTTTTTCCAGCTACTAATATTCAACTTCCTTGCTTTAAATTTCAGGTAATTGCTGCCAAGAAAAAAATCTTGGACAAAAACTAAATCTCGCTAGAAAGGACTAAAACGAAGACGTCAAAATGAGTATTCGAAGAGTACGAGGGTCATTCCGGGGGTCTATGCGTCGCTTCGGAAGTGCAGACTCGTCTAAGAAGCCACACAGTCATTCTGCCTGGATTTACCGGAAGGATCAGTGGGTCTTAGTATACGGTAAGGATATCTTCCCTATTTTTCTCTCTCTCTCTTCCCTTTTCCATTGTTATTCAAATCGTGGAAGGCTCGTTGGGAGAAAACGCATATGTTTCCATTATTTGTATTTCTAATGCATACAGCAGCAGTGACATCAAAATATATTCTTGTCTCTTCTCTTCCTAAATATATACGGATACGGGAACATTTTCTTGACATCTTCCGATTCTATTTCCTTACTCTCTCTCCCATACGTTCTTTGTTCTGGAGACAAGGAAAAGTGATGGGAGCAGAGTAAGAGAGAGAGAGAGTGAGGACCATGATATGAAAAGAGAAGACGTTTGCAAAAAAACACAAAATATTTAACACAGAAGGGTGTGCCAAAACCGAAGTATATTATTGTGGGAATACTAATAGTACAACTTCCTCTTGCGTCTGTCATTCCTAATAAGACCAATGGTTAGAGGGGAAGAGTTTTTAGATAAGATCGGGATTCGCACGTTCGTCTCTTCACTCAAGGGTGGATGAGATTGAGAAACATGATGAAGGAAGATATAGAAAGAAAGAGAGAGAACGAGAGGGTCAGAGACAGCGAGAGGCAGAGAGAAAGAGAGAAAGAAAGAGAGAGAATGAGAGTAACATACGTGGATCGTTATGTACGTGTGTCTATGCTAATATGTAGGGGTAGCAGAGTGTGGTTCTTAATGAAAGAAAGTGTTTCTGGAGATGTGGAGGTTAGAAGCAGAAAACATTAACTGTAC